>CAUYLG010028279.1:0-96067 GCA_963573385.1 Cacajao melanocephalus
ACGTCCGGCTTGTTGGTGATGAAGTTTTTTCTGTTTCTTAGTTTTCCTTTGGCAGATGCCCTTTCCCCACAGAGCTTGGTCTTCCCGGGTTCAGCTGTGCTTACTGTGAAACTCTCGGTCCTCAGCGCTTCCAATTGCTGTTCTCCTTGTGGGGGTGGGACCAGCCGAGCCCGACTCAAAGGGCGCCCAGTGGCGTATAATGTGCACTGTGAAGCGCTGCGCCACGCCGAGGCGCCGGCAAAACAGCTGCACCGGCCAAAAGAGTCGCGCTGGCGACAAGTGTGGCTCCTCCGCCGGGAATCTCCCAGTTCGTGGGCCACAGAAATTCGTCTGAAATTGCAGCGTCCACTCGCTCTCTGTGCTTTCACTGGGAGCTACAATCCTGAGCTGTTGTTAATCGGCCATCTTGGATCTCTCCCAGGAGAATTTTTTTTTTTGAGATGGAGTCTTGCTCTATTGCCCAGGCTGAAGTGCAGTAGCACGATCTCAACGTCTGTCTCCCGGGTTTTAAGCAATTTTCTCTGCCTCAGCCTCCCAAGTAGCTGGGATTACAGGCACTTGCCACCACACCTGGCTAATTTTTGTATTTTTAGTAGAGATGGGGTTTCACCGTGTTGGCCAGGCTGGTCTTGAACTCCTGACCTCAGATGATTCACCTGCCTCGGCTTCCCAAAGTGCTGGGATTATAAGCATGAGCCACTGTGCCAGAGAAACTTTTTTAAGTGGTGTTTTTAAACTGTTCTATGCTAGAGGATGGACAGTCTGCTTTCTGTAGACCTCCGGATCATGTTATCCTTGATCTTGTATACATTAGACTCTAGCTGGGGAGAAAAATACACACACACACACACACGACAAACAGATTCCATTATTCTCAATTAAAAAAAAAACCTCATTAAATGTGTAGGTAGTATCTTAGTGATAGTGCTGATAGGAGGGGAACAAAGTTCAAGAATGTCTGTCGCATCCATTACTTGCACCTTTTTAAAAAACAGTGATTTTACACTTACACAGGGCCATTTTGACCTGGCTACATCAAAATGGCTGCTTAAAAATGTCCTGCTTCTGCTTTATTAGGCAAAAAAAAAAAAAAAAAAAAAAAAGTCCTGCTTCAGACTTGTGTCGTATTTGGTCTTGTAAACACAGCCTATCCTCACCACTTCACTCCCACTCCTTAAAACTTTGGCCTAAAGAGGCCAGGCATATTGGCTCATGCCTGTAATCCCAGCACTTTGGGAGGCCAAGGAGGGTGGATCATGGTCAGGAGTTCAAGACCAGCCTGGCCAAGACAGTGAAACCCCATCTCTACTAAAAAATAAAAATAAAAAATTAGCCAGGCATGGTAGTACCTGTAGTCCCAGCTACTCAGGAGGCTGAGTCAGGAGAATTGCTTGAACCTGAGAGGTGGAGGTTGCAGTGAGCTGAGATCGCACCATAGCATTCCAGTGTGGGCAACAGAGTGAGACTTTGTCTCAAAACAAAACAAAACAAAAAGAAAACAAAACAAAACAAAGCAAAAAAACTTTAGCCTAAAGATCACAGAAGCATTTGACTGTGGCACAGGTCAGAAAGAATCGATTCACAAACAACCATGAAAATGTGCTTTTTACAAATAGTAGGAGCAGAGGTAAAGCCTATGCAAATTCTTTTTCTTCATCATATCTTTTAGGTGTAATTTAAAAATTCTAGACATTCAACTATCTGTATGTGATTGGTCGTACCGTGTTGCTGGCTGCACAATATGAAAATACTGTAGCATATAATGAGAAGTAGGGGACAATTCTATCTTTTATGATCAAGGCCCTCACGTATCAGACATGTTGTGGTTTTCTTCTGAAAAAGAAGTGGGAAGTGGAATAGGGAACCAAGGAGAAAAGAGAAATGACCGAAGAGAATCATTAAATCAACAAATACTCATGATCCCTGCTATATGCCAGCACTATTCCAGGCACTGTTAACAGAGGCAAAACAAATATTTCTGCATTTGGAGTTCTAACTGGAATAAGATTATACTTGACATGAGTATGGGAACTGTTGGTGCATAATGATGTGTAATGTTCTCATCTGAGCCTATAGTATGCTTCTTATAGCTACTTTGGAATATACCGTAGATATTAAATGCAAATATTCACCTACAAGAATTCTTACAGCAATAGAAGTTTGTCTCTCTCAAATAACAGTCTGGAAGTGTGAGGTCTAGGTTGGGGTGGCTCTACTCAGTACAAATCCTCCAACTGTCTGTGCCTTCCATCCTGCTTCTGTGCCATCCCTTATAGTATTGTGTATGGTGGAAGCTAACTCATTGGCACCTCTATACTTCTGCACATGGGAAGGAGAAAGAGAGGAGGTGGAGGGCAAACAATACTTTTGAAGCAAGTGATGCAGAAGATGTACCCATCATTTCTGTTCATACTCCATTGGCAAGAACTTTGTCACATGACCACACCTAGCTGCAAGGAAGGCTGGGAGATGTAGCCTCTGTGTGGTCAAATGCCTGGCTGAAAACTCTATTTCTGAAGAAGAAGGCTGGTGGGGATAGGTGGTTGGGGCATGAGGGAACTGATTTTGTAATTGTGTGTAAAAACTAGAAACTAAAGTTAGAGGTAGGAAATACAACTGGAAAATGTTGTATAAATGCCATATATACATATTTTTTAAATTTTGTGAACATTTATTTGTTAATTCCTAAAGTTAAGTTGTCTCTCCTTTTAAAATATATCCCTTCTTCCCCCCCCAACTTTTATTTCAAGTTCAGGGGGTACATGTGCAGGTTTGATACATGGGTAAATTGCATGTCACAGGGATTTGGTGTACAGATTATTTTCTCACCCAGGTAATAAGCATAGTACTCAATAGAGTTTTTTGATCCTCACCCTCCTCCCACTCTTCCCTCTCAAGTACGCCCCAGTGTCTATTGTTCCCTTATTTGCGTCCATGTATCCTTAGTGTTTAACTCCCACTTATAAGTGAAAACATGCAGTATTTGGTTTTCTGTTCCTGAGTTAATTTGCTTAGGATAACGGTCTCCAGCTCCATCCATATTGCTGCAAAAGATATTATTTCATTCTTTTTGTGGCTGTGTAGTATTCCAGAGTGCATATTACATTTTCTTTAACCAGTCCACCATTGATGGGCATCTAGGTTGAATTCCATGTCTTTATAGCCTCATGTTTTTGTGGTACTGTGGCTCCTTCCTGGTCTTTGTTACAAGAAAGACATTTAAGTGATGTCAGATATAAAAAGGCTAAACTCTTGTCATCTGAAAGATAAAACACCAAAACCTCTACCTTTAGTTTCATCAACATTTTCCAAGTCTTTCTTCTATATCACCATCAATCATTTATGATCTTATGAAAGCGTACATTCCAGAGAGCTACAGTTTGGTTTGAAGACTGTGATAGATACTGCTAGTTACCTGTTTAGTGACCATCTCCCTCTTCTTTCTTGTTGAGATAATCCTAATTTTTGGGGGGCAGCAGTGACATTTCCTGGTATAGGTATGAACTTTCCCAGCCAAATGGAGGGCCACGTGACATGGTTCTGGCCAATAAGATGATACAATAAAGACAGATATAGGTGGTACCATCTTTGCCTCCTTTTTACCCTCTGTGGCCTTGAACAATATATGATTCCTGAAACTGCAGCAGCTATCTTGGACCCTGAAGAAAAGAGTGAGAAAATTTCAGAGGTGCCGTTTCTGCCATGATTGAGATATTGAACCAATGCCTGCAGCTGCTACATCCAACTTCTTGTTATGTCCCAAAAATAAATGGCTCTTTGTTTAAGCCCTTGTAGTCTGGTTTTCTGTTACTTGCAGTTGAATGTAATCCTTGGAGATATGAGACTGTAGCCATAGCAGCACTAACTCTGTTGATCAAACAGCTTCACCAGCGGTGATTGTAACTTGACTTTACTCTTTCCAGGGTCAAGAACTCTCTGCCTTCTAACATCTGAATTCCATTTTTCTCTGTTTGTTTTGGTATTTGTCTTTCATGTTGAAGCCATTTTTTGAAATGTCTGGAATCCTTGGCTTTTATTTATTTATTTATTTATTTGAGACAGAGTCTCACTCTGTTGCCTAGGCTGGAGTGCAATGGTGTGATCTTGGCTCACCGCAACCTCTGCCTCCCGGGTTCAAGCAATTCTCCTGCCTCAGCCTCCTGAGTAGCTGGGACTACAGGTGTGCACCACCACACCCAGCTAATGTTTTATATTTTTAGTAGAGATGGGGTTTCTCCATGTTGGTCAGGTTGGTCTCAAACTCCCAACCTCAGGTGATTTGCCCGCTTCGGCCTCCCAAAGTGCTGGGATTATAGGTGTGAGCCACCGCACCCGGGCTGGCTATTATTTTTAAGAGTGACTCCTTTTACACAGGCTCTTTGGGCCAGGCGTGGTGGCTCACACCTGTAATCCCAGAACTTTGGGAGTTGGAGGCGGGCAGATGACGAGGTCAAGAGACTGAGACCATCCTGGCCAATATGGTGAAACCCCGTCTCTACTAAAATACAACAATTAGCTGGGTGTGGTGGTGCACGCCTGTAGTCCCAGTTACTTGGGAGGCTGAGGCAGGAGAATTGCTTGAACCCCAGAGGTGGGGGTTGCAGTAAGCGAGATTGTGCCACTGCACTCTGGCTTGGCGCCTGGCGACAGACCAAGACTCTGTCTCAAAAAAAAAAAAAAAAAAAAAAAAAAACCGGCTCTTTGGAAACTCTGGGTGTGTTGGCAAGGTATGTTGCCTAAAGGGCTTTTCTGTAGGATGATTAGATGGTGAACCAGTTTTATTATTGTGGAACCCTGTAATGTCAGAGCCTGAAGGCCTTTTCTTTGGGACTATCCAGTTTCTCCAGAGGATACTCTCTAATCAATTAGGTTTGGTGGTGGTGGGGCATGGGGTGGGAGTAGGTATACGCTTGGTTGCTAGCATTTTGGGAGCAGGAAAGGGACATGCCTGACATGTTCACAGTTCAGCACATAAGTCTTACATAACACTCTGGTTTTCAGCTCTGTAACTCATTTTGTCCTGCATGTGGCTTAGTCTTCAAGTTCAGAGACTGTTGGGTTAATTTCTTCAGAGTATGGACCTCTGTTCTTTTTTGGGGTAGTGAGCAGAGAGGGGAATATTTGGCTGCTTGAGAATTGTTGAGGAGACTGGAAGTCCACCCATTTCCCACACATATAGCCCTCCAATCCCATTAATTCTGGAGTCACGGCTTCACTTCTTTCTGTGGTTCTTGCTGCCTGCAATCACTGAAACTCTGTTTATAGCTCATTACTCATTGAAATTTCCCTCCAAGATGCTTAGATTTCCACTTCCTCTGCCCTATTATGTCATTTTTACTTCTCCATACACTTTCCATCTTCCTTAAGTTTGTTGAATATTCTTTGTTCTTCCCCAACTTGTTGCTGGGGGCTAAAACCTCTTTTTTGTATGTTCCTTTACTATTGTGTCACTGGTGTTTGGGAGGAGGCACAGAAGTGTGGTCACTCTACCATGTTTTCCTTCCTTTTTCTAGTTAACCTTATTTTGAATCCCAGAATTTACGGTAGTGAGCCTTTGTCCTAGTCTGTTTTATGTTGCTCTAATGGAATATCACAGACTGGGAAATTTATAAAGAAAATACATTTATTTCTTTTTTTTTTGAGATAGAGTTTCGCTCTTGTTACCCAGGCTAGAGTGCAATGGTGTGATCTCGGCTCACCACAACCTCCGCCTCCTGGGTTCAAGCAATTCTCCTGCCTCAGCTTCCTGAGTAGCTGGGATTACAGGCACGTGCCACCATGCCCAGCTAATTTTTTGTATTTTTAGCAGAGATGGAGCTTCACCATGTTGACCAGGATGTTCTTGATCTCTTGACCTTGTGATCCACTCGCCTCAGCCTCCCAAAGTGCTGGGATTACAGGTGTGAGCTACTGCACCCGGCCTACATTTATTTCTTATAGTTCTGAAGGCTGAGAAGTCCAATGTCAATGGGTTTGCATCTGGTGAGGGCCTTCTTGCTGTGTCATAACTATGGCAGAAGGGCAAGTAAGCACACAGGACCAACAGACACGATGGAGGCCAAACTTATCTACTTATCAGGAGCCCACTTCCAAGATAACATCATTACTTTCAGGGCCTAATCATGTCTTAAAGACGCTCCTCTTAATACTGTTACAATGGCAATTAAGTTTCCAACTCGTGACTATTGGGAGACAGATTCAAATCATAGTAGCATCCCAATAGTTGGCTGTAGGAATGAAAACCCTCAAGAATAATTGAATAGTTCAGCAGATTGTGACAGGAGCCCAAATCACTTATTGGTGAAAGAAATCCTGCCCAAACAGGTAAGATTCCAAAAGAAGAATTCCAAAAGAGGAATTTATTGGTTCACTAAAGTGGATGGTCCAAGTTGAATGAACAATTTTGATCTAAAGGAGAAATCCAGAGAGCAAATCTATTATGTAGGAGGAAAAAAAGCTCCTTAGTTTAGTTAGAAGTAAAATTGAGTTAAATCAGTAAATTCAGGGCAAAGTGAACCTGTCAGCCAAAAGTTTTAGAAAGGGAGACAAAGCAAGGACACAAATTGGCAAAATTGCAGAATGTCTGTTTATGTGAAAGCAAATGCAAAGGGAGCCAAGAATCCATGGGAATTTCACCTGGTATGATTCAAGTCCCATTCAAGTTGTGGGGTGCTGGTTTGCTCCTCTTCCAGTTCTGACAACAGAATACCCTCTTTATGATAATGACAAAGATCAAAGATCACATGCCAATTAAGTAAACAACGATTAGGAGCAAAACTATAGACTGAACCTTGGTGGATTATCTGGAGAGGAGCTTTGAAAGTGGTTAGTACCACTGATGAAAGAATAATATTGGGCAGGCACAGTGACTCACACCTGTAATCCAAGCACTTTGGGAGGCCGAGGTGGGTAGATTGCTTGAGCTCAGGAGTTTGAGACCAGCCTGGGCAACATGATGAAACCCTGTCTCTACAGAAAATATGAAAACTATTAACCAGGCAAGGTGGTGTGCACCTTTAGTCCCAGCTGTTTGGCAGGCTGTGGCAGGAAGATCACTTGAGTCCAGGAGGTGGAGGCTGCAGTGAGCTGAGATCGTGCCACTGCACTCCAGCCTGGGCAACAAAGTGAGACCCTGTCTCAAAATAAAATAAATAAAAATGGAAGAATAATATCAGAAGGAAAATAATTTGTGTTACATAAAAAGGTTTAGTTAGACTCTATAGGCTTAAGAGTGATTGTAGTTACTTCCAACTGTTGCCTCTCACCCTGACTTTGGTCAAAGTTAACAATGAAAATCATGTGCTTGTGTATTCTTGTTGTCTCACCAATTGTTTTGTTGAGCCCACTGCGAAGAAACCCCAGGAACCCAGAACTGGGAAATGGTGATAACCTTAGGAAACTGGTCTGGATTGGCGTGATTAAGCCTACTGTTCCTGAGTGGATGGTAGGAGAAAAAAAGAGAGTCAATGTGGAAGCAGCTTCAGATGTAATTGGGATCCAGGGGCTCATATGATGTCTTTAGGGCTGCTTTTCTGTCTCTCAGCTCTGCTTACCTCCTGCAGCTTCCTTCTGAGCTTCTCCAATCCCAGGCTCCTATATTGTTAGTTTAGTATATCCGGTAAAAAGAGCCAGTCTTTCCCAATAGCTCTGACAAAAAACTCCTGGGATAGATTCTGATATGTTCTACTTGGTCACATATATATCTCTGGAACAACCAAGCAGACTAGGGAAATGGGGAACTTCGGTTGGCTTGATCAGGTCACTTGCCCACTCTTGTGATGATGGCTGTGTAGCCCCGAGTGAGAGTTCAGCTCCAACTGAGACACGTGGATTGGGTTCCTCACAGGAAAGAAGAGTTCTATCAGAAGAGGGAGGAACCTGGCTCTTAATAATGAGAGCTGGCTATTACAGGTTTGCTTACCACGGATGGATTAGAATTTTGCCCTTGTGTGCTGGTTAGCATAGTCCCTAACAGAGATCACCTCATTCAACATAAAACATTCTAAACTTTCAGAATGGACACAGAACTGATTTGTTCTATGCAGTTTTAAGTGAACTTTAATTCATAGTACCTGCAGAAGTGATGCTATTACACCGTTACTTCTTAGGCTTCATGATACCAGCTTGAAAATCTGGTAACTGTGACCATGGCAGTGGCTAATGATGGAGGAATACTTTTCGAGTCGGGGATGTGTCTCTGTTGGCTTGCAGTGCCCAGCGTACTCTGAACTAGCTTCATCTTAATGTCCTTCATTATCAAAAGTTTTTGATCCACTTATTGGAATTTTTGTTCACTGAAAAAGAATTTGATGATGACTTCTTATGTAAATTATACCTAAAAATGGCTCTAAGAGCATAGAATTTACATTTTATTTATAGCCGACTTCTATGAAATACTTATTTTTAAAGTGAGATACACCTATGAAATATAAAACTGGGAATTGGTGGGGTATGTTTTGGTATATCAGATGTAGTCGGAATGTTCCCATACCTAGACAACCCATGGAAACAACAAAAAAGTCGTAATAACACTAAATGCCTAACTGAAAGGTTTCAATAACCTCCCCTCACAAAATATCCACCAGTTAATCTGGGAGTTGTGAGCAGGTTTCCTGTATGTCCTTAGGAACAAGTCTGCTCCTGTTCCTGTGAGGGTCCAGTCTCCTGGCAGAAGTCCCTTGTTCCAAATCTGTTGGATGGGGGCCCTGGCCCTGTTGATGGGGCCCTTCCTGTAATTTCCAATTTTCTGCTGCCCTGTTCTACACAGCACTTGCTGGACTGCTTTGTGCCCACTGTGTAGAAATGAAGGCAATGCCCCCGGCCTACTCTGTCCTTATTACCTGGGCCTCAAACAGTGCTGTATATGCTGGATCTGACAATATGGAATGAGAAAGTTCCTTCGTCTTCTAACACTAATCTTCATAAAGACTTAACTGGGTCCACAGGACCAAATGGGTTGGGGTTGAGTAAAGGTGGAGGAATGAGAGGCCTTGTTTTTCTCTCCACTCTCTGGAGATTCTTGCTTATTGCCTTTTCCCTTTTCCTTTCTTCCTCAGCCTCCAAATTCCCCAAGCCTCCAGCCATAGCTCTCTAAGTCAGATACCCCTGGGCTTATTTGTGGAATCACATTTATGCCCCAGCACAAAAGAGGGTGAGTGGCAACCAGCTACACCTGCCTCTCTGGCAAGGTTTAGGCACTGGGTTACCCACTTCTCAGATATATTGCTTTGTAGAATAATGTTATTGAGACTTTCTAAAACAGTTTAAAATCACCTGTTCTACCGGAGCAAGGAATAGAATGGCTATATGAATATTGACAACAATCTTATTCTCTCTCAACCCTACAGTGTTAGAGTAGCCTACACTCTTTGTTCTCTATTACCTACTTACATTACTCAGCACATGTTCACAACTCAAGTTCTATCTCTTGTGCTTAAATTCACTAAATGAGAGAATGAACACTGTAGGATATTCTGCAAATGTTAGACGCTGTAATCCTTAATACATTTTTAAAAATAAAATTGAGAATTGTCAAAATATTTTAAGTAACTTTCCCATTGACGCCAAACATACATTAAGTTCTTACTCAAATCCAGTTTTGGGTAGCAGTGATGGAATAATTCTGAATTAATTTTTTTCTTATACAAAATTTCCTTAGAAATTCTTTCTGAATTTGAGCAAGCTCCAAGAATCATGCTGCAGAATAAGAATTATGGTTAGTACTAATGAGTCATTCTGTCCTTCTCCATCTGAATCATATATCGTTCTGGCCTTATGGGTTTTTAAAAAATGATTTTGCCATCATCTAAATAAAGTTTCCTTTGATGTCATTATAATGGAAAGATTAAAATTATCTCAATAATGAGACTGTATAATAACTTTAAAGATTAAAACTCCTTAGAAGAGTTCGTGACTCATAATAGTACTCAATTTTAACTTTGGTATTTTTATCGCAAACGTATTAAAGAGGATGTTTAAAAACTTTAATAACTTCATAATCCTATTAGAAATGCCTTTTTAAATTTTTCCAAATTTCCTCCCAGCTTTGTCCACCTATGCATACATTTTTATATAGCTGTGATCAGAGTATAACCCATGGTTCTCAACTCAGGGTGATTTTGCCGCTTTGAGGAAAGTTGGGAATGTCTGGAGACATTTTTGAGTGTCACTACCGAGGGTGGGTGGTGCTACTGGCATCCAGGGGGTACAGACCAAGGATGCTGCTAAACATTCGACAATGTACAGCTCCCTCTCAGTGAAGAATTATCTGGACCAAAACATCAATGGTGCCAAGGTTGGGAAGCCCTGGTACACACAGTCACACTTTTAAAAATTAGACTTTTCAGGCCAGGCGTGGTGGCTCATGCCTGTAATCCCAGCACTTTGGGAGGCCAAAACAGGTGAATCACTTGAGTTCAGGAGTTCAAGGCCAGCCTGACCAAAATAGTGAAACCCTGTCTCTACTAAAAAGAATACAAAATTAGCTGAGCGTGGTGGTGCACGCCTGTATCCCAGATACTTGGGAGGCTGAGGCAGGCAGGAGAATTGCTTGAACCTGGGAGGCAGAGGGTGCAGTGAGCGGAGGTTGTGCCATTGCACTCCAGCCTGGGCAACAAAAGCCAAACTCCGTCTTAAAAAAATAAAAATAAAAAAAGAAGAAAATTAGATTTTTGAAAACTTTTCATTAAATAATAAATCATTTTTTATTGTCACGAGTCTTATAATCACCCCTCAGTATAACTGGTTGACAATCATAATTTATCTAATGATTTCTTGACTCTTAGATGTCATAGACGATATTGTGAACATCTCTATGCATATGACTTCCGTAGTGGTTTGGACTAAAGTTTAATTCTCCTCAGTAAAATTACTTCAATAAAGGGTATTATTTTTATGGCTCTTATACCTGGTATGGGGGTCTTATTAACTTTGATAAAACACATTTTTTATTAACAGTTTATCAGAGAAAGTCTGCCTTTGACTACAATTTCTAACGCTATTGTTCTGTAAGTGGGAAGTAATGGCATTAGGGGAGGATTCTAGCTGATGGTTTTAGCTTTTGAGTAATGATGTGATTTCACATTGCAGAGGGGATATCTCTTTACCCTCACTTGTGTTACCCACTGTGTTTGAAATCTCACATTAAGTCTGAGAAGGTAAAAAAGACATAGCCATCTACCTTGGCTGGGCATGGTGGCTCATGCCTGTAATCCAAGCACTCCAGAGGCCAAGGCAGGCGGATCACCAGAGGTCGGGAGTTCAAGATCAGCCTGACCAACATGGTGAAACCCCATCTTTAAAAAAAAAAAAAAAAAACCATCTACCTTAGCTTTCTTTAAGATATGAATTCTTGGAATGGACACAGAGGGGGTTGGGACTGTGTCTTATTTATTCTTTTATCTGGGCCCACCATAGGGTCAGGTTGAAAATGTTTATCATAAATGTTTTTTTGAATGTAGGAGTGGTAACACACAAAATGACTGAATGTAGCTGACTTTATTGGGGCAGATGACAGCAGACGAAGCAGTGTGTTCCCATGCAATTATTATGTTTTGTGGAAATGTTGTAGGACCAATAGCTTTGTATGCCCACTGCGCAGTAACAGACCAGTTACACTGAAACAGCAAGGTTTGCAGCAGAGGGTTTAGTGATCACAGGGCGCTGAGTGAGGAGATGGGAAGAGGCCTTTGAATTCATCCTTCTCAGGAGTTCTGGGCTGGGGATTTTAACGGAATCATGGAGGCTGAGGGGCTGGAAAATAGGAGTTGTCGATTGGTTAGGGTAAGGGGAGTGAAATTATCAGGATGTAAAAACTGCACTCTTCGGTGAGGTTGCTCTCGGCGGTTCCTTCAGACCAGCTGATGTCAGTAGTTCTGTTGATATGTGGGACCTGAAAAAATATCTCAAACGTAAAACTAAACATTTTATAATGTTCTAGTTGTTATCTATAGAGGAGTTAAGGGGAACTAAAATCTTGTAACAGGGTCTATGTGATTCTGAGGCAATAGGCACCAAGCAACCATGAGGAAGCAGTCAGAGAGCAGCTGACCTCACAATTAATGCTGAATGGGCTGTGAGCTTGGTTTATTTTTGTTTCTTCCCCTCCCTTCTTTCCTGATTAATTTTATAAAGTTTATAGGGATGGTTTCCGAAACACATGAAAATCATCATGTTTCAATTAGTTCTTATAGTCATCATTATACTTAATGATTTAAAGACTGTTGGTTTTGCTGTCAGACTCTGCTAGAAATATTTGCTAATGTCAGTGGTCGAAGCAAAGATATCAAAAGTCTGGGCCAAGCACGGTGGCTCATGCCTGTAATCTCAACACTTTGGAAGGCTGACATGGGTGCATCACCTGAGGTCAGGAGTTCAAGACCAGACTGGCCAACATGGTGAAATCCTGCTTCTACTAAAAATACAAAAATTAGCCATGCATGGTGGCAGGCGTCTGTAATCCCAGCTACTCTGGAGGCTGAGGCAAGAGAATCACTTGAACCTGGGAGGCAGAGGTTGCAGTGAGCCAAGATTGTGCCACTGCACTCCAGCCTGGGCAACACAGCGAGACTCTGTCTCAAAAAGAAAAGAACAGTCTGGGGACATAAAAAAACACTCTCTAGGAAGATAACATTGTGTTTTATTTAATTTAACAGGGATACAAAGACATTAACAAATTAAGGAATTGATAGATGGATTTTTAAAGACCAGAGAATAGGCCAGGCGCAGTGGTCCATGCCTATAATCCCAACACTTTGGGAGGCCAAGGCAGGTGGATCACCTGAGGTCAGGAGTTCGAGACCAGCCTGGCCAACATGGCAAAACCCGTCTCTACTAAAAATACAAAAAAATTAGCAGGTGTGTTTGCAGGTGCCTGTAATCCCAGCTACTCGGGAGGCTGAGACAGGAGAACTACTTGAAGTTGGGAGGCAGAGGTTGCAGTGAGCTGAGATCGTACCATTGCACTCCAGCCTGGCAACAGAACAAGTCTCTGTCTCAAAAAAAAACAAAAAAACAAAAAAACAAAAAACCAACAACAGATAAGTGCATGTAGCACAAAACTTGAAAAGTGTAAAAATACAATCTAGAGAAAATAAAGCTGTAGTTTCCAGCAATTTATCCAGTTTCTCGCTCTGCAGACTTACTAGATATATAGGCTAAAGACGGCCATATCACCAGATCCCAAAATAACAGAAGTTTATCTCTCTCGGTTAACAGTCTGGAAGTGTGAGGTTTAGGTTGGGGTGGCTCTACTCAGTACAAATCCTCCAGGTGTCTGTGCCTTCTATCCTGCTTCTCTGCTATCCCTTATAGTATTGTGTATGGTGGAAGCTAACTCATTGGCACCTCTATACTCCTGCACATGGGAAGGAGAAAGAGAGGATGTGGAGGACAAATAATATTTTTGAAGCAAGTGATGCAGAAGATATACCCACCATTTCTGTTCATATTCCATTGGCAAGAACTTTGTCACATGACTACACCTAGCTGCAAGGAAGGCTGGGAGATGTAGCCTCTGTGTGGTCAAATGTCCAGCTGAAAACTCTATTACTGCTGGTGGGGGTGGGAGGTTGGGGCATGAGGGAACTGATTTTGTAGTTGTGGGTCTCTAAGAAAGAGAAACAATTCTTTCACAATGTGTCAAGGATGTCACTGGGATTATGAATCACTGAATCTGCCCCAGTATTGAACTTTGATGCCTGGCATGTCACAGCTGCCTCCAAATATCTCTCCAAAATGCCAGGAAGTAAATGAATAGCAATAGATAGAGGCCTGATGCTCTAATACGTTTAATTTCTAGATCATTTGTCTGTTTGATCCATTGTTCTCTTTCTTATATTTGAATCTCAAAGACTGGGGTTTCATAATCTGGAGGTCCTTTAGGCAATCATCCTTCTCCACTACAAGACTGGGCAGAGTTAATGTTTTAAAGTTATGAAGTAGATGAAGTTTGTTTTTGGTGATTTCAGCTTTCTTCATTTATTTTTCTTATTCTGGTGTCTTCCTTCCCCGGGAAGGCCACCACACCACACAGTGCCCTTGTGGTGTCCCAACCATTCAGAATGCCACACCACAGTGCACATAGAATCCCTCACCACATAAGGTTGTGGCTACAAAATTCTCTCTCTTCTTTTCTCACCCAATAATTATTTCCCTCTAATGCCCCACCTCTAGCTGGATGATGGGGTGGAAATGCTGCTGCTTGTGAAAATAACTCAGTCTGACTAGGTAGAACTATTGCCTTCCCTAGTTTAAAAGGACTCGAGTTTTGTCTTACTGTCTACAGGACGAAAAACAAAAATTATGGGCTGGGTGTGGTGGCTCATGCCTATAATCCCAGCACTTTGGGAGGCCAAGGTGGGTGAATTGCTGAAGCAATTAGGAGGCTGAGGCAGGACAATTGCTTGAACCTGGGAGACGGAGGTTGCAGTGTGCTGAGATCAGGCCACTTCACTCCAGCCTGGGCAACAGAGCAAGACTCCATCTCAAAAAAACAAAAACAAAAACCACCAAAAATTATGTCTAAATTGCAGATATACACATTAGTATTCATGCAGAAGCATTTCTAAGAATCATTTTTGTAAATTTCACTTATTTTTCTGTAAAAAACACTGCACTATGGAAACAATCAAGCAGGTTAGCTTTCTCTCTTCTCCCTTCCTGTGGTCGTTTTGGTGCCAGTTGCAGAATAGCTGAAGCCATCTTAGAGATTTTGCTTTCAGACTGAGATAAAATGATATATTTGTACTTTCTTCTTCTCACTGAAATCTTATAATAAATCCTAATAATAAGAATTGATTTGGTTAATATGATAGTTGATTATTGCTATCTTTAGTTCTCTTAATTTGTTGCAAGAATTTTTTTTTCTATTTCTGCTACTAATAAAAGATTCTAAAAAGAGCATACATGTTGGCCAATTGGCCAAGACTCTTTCAGAGACTAGTAAGCCAAATGTTGATCTCTAGACTCTCTTGCACCTATTACTACATAAGTACTTAAGTTTCAACAACCAGATGCCTCTTGTAAGATCTGGAAGGCTGTTGCTGCTGCTAGGCTTGGCTTTGGGTGCAGTTTTTTCTTCTGTGACAATGATTCTGGAGGTTCCAGTATTCACTTATTAGTTTCCTGAATATCAGGTAACACGGGGCGGTGCATCTACTTTGCCAGTGCAGATTATAGTTGGTATGCTATGATTCTGGAGCTGGCCATGGAAGCAGCAGCTTCCTGATCATGATGGCTTCCAGACTGTGGTATGATGCCGTAGTGCTGGAGCAGTCAGCTTCACAATGAGGAAGAGCACAGCTCTTTTGGTTTCCCAATTCTGAGTTATGGTTTTGTGAGTCACTCCATTAGTAGTTTCAGTTCTTTAAGTGCTTTAATACTTCTAGCTTAGACCAGACTGGATTCTGTTCTTTGCAACTGAACTTTGACTGATAATAGTCTGCTCTATTTGTTTTCAGGATCACTCATGTATTCGTTGACCTTTTAGCAAATATTGATTGAGGGCTTTCTTATAAATAGGTGGTGAGATGTATTTTTTTTCAGAGGTATAAACAATAGTTTTAGTTCATACAAATTATAGGTTGCTTAAAAAATTATATTTCTAGGGCCAGGCATGGTGGCTCACGTCCGTAATCCTAGCACTTTGGGAGGCAGAGGTGGGCAGATAACTTGAGGTCAGGAGTTCAAGACCACCAGCTGGCCTACATGGTGAAACCCCATCTCTACTACAAATACAAATATTAGCTGGGTGCCTATAGTCCAAGCTACTTGGTAGGCTGAGGCATGAAAATCACTTGAACCCAGGAGGTGAAGGTTGCAGTGAGCCGAGATTACGCCAGTGCACTGCAGCCTGGGCAACAAAGCAAGACTTGGTCTCAAAAAAAAAAAAAAAAAAGGTTATATTTCTAGGAAAGTATTTCTGTCTAAATAAAGCAGAAAAACTAAAAGTTCCAATTCCAATGTAGTTATTATAGGTAGTTCATATGTCCTTATTGGTATAGTGAAAAGAAGAAGGGAATTTAGAGACAAAAGATAAGACTTTCTGAACTTCACCTGCCAAATGGAGATAGTAAGGACCTTTCCTGTTACCTTATATAGTTTCTGTGAAAATCAAATTAAGCAATGTATGTGACACTGCTTTGTACATAGTAAAGTGCTGTACAGTGCTGGTTATTTATTTGTAGTTAGTAATAATAGTAACTTTATTCTATAAAGTTTTCTACATCAGATGGTTACAATAGCAAATTCAAATACAACTATTTTTTGTTTGCCTAATTCCTCATTTAAGGGCAAATTCTTATTTTTTGAAGTTTTATTTTAATTTTAAGCTCTGGGATACATGTGCAGGACGTGCAGGTTTGTTACATAGGTAAACATGTGCCATGGTAGTCTGCTGCACCTATCAAGCCATCACCTAGGCATTAAGCCCCACATGCATTAGCTATTTATCCTGATGCTCTCCCTCCTCCTGCCAAAATCTGATTTTTATATAATGATGTGCTTACAGGTAAATCAGAGAGTAATTACTCACTTTGTAAAGGAATTTCACTTTTGAAAATATTCACAATAGGAATTTTTTTTGTTAAAATGCCTCTCTCACATTTATTATAATTGGCTGATTTATAAATTTAAGTCATATGCATTTTGATACATCCAGTACACAAAATGAGACATATCTATGTAGTTATTTGAAAAATTGATCATATTTTAAAGTAATTTCATTTCAAATATGGGTAAGGAGCAAATCCTATTACAGATCAGTCTTTTGAGACATCTTCATAGATATAATTTGTAAAGCTGACATGCTTTGTTTCATGTGCTTCTTTTTCCTGAGTCAGAGAAAGAGAAGCTTAATTTAGATCAACAGACATCTAGGCAGGCAACGTTCTAGGTGCTGAAGACACAAAGATGAGTGAGATACAGTTCAGTCCAATCCTGTGCAATGAGGTGGCTACTTTTATGTGGCTATAGATCACTTAAAAGTGTGGCTAGCATGATTCAGACATTGAATTTTAAATTTTATTTGATTTTAATTTATTTAAATTTAAATAGCCACATGTGACCTGGGTCTACTATATTAGACAACACAGGTCTAAGCCAAACCCAGTAGCTGACTTGTGGTTACCAAAGAAAAGATGCATAGGTAAAAAGGCTTTTTTCCTATTTTAAAATAAAAGTGGCTAATATGGTTTGGGGTGTCCTCACTCAGTTCTCAGCTTGAATTGTATCTCCCAGAATCCAGAATTCCCACGTGGAAGGGACCCAGGGGAAGGTAAATGAATCGGGGGGCCAGTTTTCCTTGTGCTATTCTCTTTCTCTTTCTCTCTCTCTCTCTCTTTTTATTTATTTTTATTTTTTATTTTGAGACAGTCTCACTCTGTCGCCTAGTCTGAAGTCCAATGGTGCGATCCTGGCTCACTGCAACCTTGTAACCTCTGCCTCCCGGATTCAAGCCATTCTCCTGCCTCAGTCTCCCAAGTAGCTGGGATTACAGGCTCGGGCCACCATGCCCAGCTAATTTTGCATTTTTAGCAGAGATACAGTTTCACCATATTAGCCAGGATGGTCTTAAGTTCCCGACTTCAGGTGATCTGCCTCCCTCGGCCTCCCAAAATGCTGGGACTACAGGCATGAGCCACTGCTCCTGGCCCTGTGCGACTCTCATGATAGTGACTAAGTGTCTCAAGATCTGATGGGTTTATAAGGGGTTTCCACTTCTGCTTCTTCCTCATTTTCCCTTGCCATCACCATGTAAGAAGTGCCTTTCACCTCCCACCGTGATTCTGAGGCTTCCCTGGCCAAGTGGAACTGTAAGTCCAATTAAACCTCTTTTTCTTCCCAGTCTCGGGTATGTCTTTATTAGCAGCGTGAAAATGGACGAATACAGTGACCTATTAATTTTCTGGATTTCGGAGTGAGGATGAGGAAAGTGCTGCAATAGTTTCGGAAAGTAAATAGCAACAAGGAAAACAATGATACAATTCTGTTTAAAATATGTCTTATTGATTCAAATGTTCCCTAACATATTCAGAATGCAAAGACATTGCCTGCTTCAGAAAGCTGAAGATAGTGAGGGTGAAAAAACTGAGGATCTAACAAACCTACTTCATGTGTTATCTTTAGCAGCCATTGCCCTTTTTATAGTAGGCTCAGTATCAAAGATCAGGAAAGGACGAGGGAGTTAGTAAACTTGCTTACAAAGGAAATTTCTTTGATGGGGTGAGATGGGCCATTCCCAAGATATTCTTAATTTGTTCATATTAAAAGAGACAGAAGAGTTGGAAGCTTAGAATTGAATTATTTTTATTTAGGAGAAACAAAACAATAGAATATTCGGTGAAATAATTGGGAATGGTCAATAGCACTTAATATCTTTTTGTTAAGTATGAGCAATTACTTGTTAATTTAATCCATATTGTCACATGCAAGGTGAATTTTGTTTTGCAGATTCTGTTCACTCTCAACCGTGGACAGAAATGCTATCACTTTGTTTTTTACTAAATTATAATGTATTAAAATTATTTTTAAATGTCTAAAGCACTATCAAGTCACGCAAGTCAGAGGGAAAGTGAAAATACTTCAAATAGTATTTCTAAGACTAAGGTCAAATGGCTACAACCAATAACAAGTACCTGAATTTTACCTGTCATTATCTGATATGAGAGTGAGCACTTCTAAGGTTAATCTTTTATTTTTGCAGATTTATCATAATTTTTTTTAAAGAGGTCAAACACTGTGGCAGCTGGATTCCCAGAGCAGCTGTGCATGACAGCTCCTGATAGAATAGACCACTGTGGTTACACTTGACTACATCTTGAGCTAATAGTGCCCTAGGCATTTCCTGCAGAGTGCATCCTCCTGGAACTGCGGCTTCTTTTGAGCATAACTAAGCAAATATAAGTGAAATTAAAGGGGGTAGTTTCAGCCACAGCGCCACAGTGCTCTTTCACAGTGATCTCTGTCAAACAAGGGGCACTGTCAGAAATAGTGAACTCTGGATTTAACAAAACTTCACAGAAACGGATTTGTCTCTGAATAGCTGGATTTCATGTTAAACATGTTGTCTTACTCATAACACACCTCTATGGCTCTAATCCTTTGGAAGTGTGATTCACAGTAAGATGTGCACGAAAGTTTTACTGTATGTGTATTATTACATATGGAGGCTTGTAGCCTATCTATTGGGTATGAGCCTTGTTTCCACAGCTTGATTGCAAGTTTTGAGAGGGCAACGACCAGCTCACATAGTCCTCTCATCCCTTAGCACGATGTCTTATAAATTTAATAGATCAGTAACAAAATTTAAAACTAAAGGGCAATTTGAGGCTAGATTGATTATAAAGGCCCTTGATTCTCAATTTCCCTAGGCCTGCCCTAGGCCTGTCTCCTACTCTAGTATAACCAGAGTCCCCTTTGAGTTGTGGCAATGGGAGCTCTTGGCTGCTGACTACTCAACAGCATCCAATTCAATCAAGTGCTTAGAAAAGTAGTCAAGGGTCTGAGGCTGTAATGCATGAGAGTTCCCAGACAGTCATGGGATTCAGGAACTGTTTCTTTGTTTCTTAGGTATTTCTGGCTACTGGGCAGTATGTAATTTCTTTGTCTCACCTAAGTGAAATCATGTAGAATATAATTTATGTCCTCCCTCTTTAGCTCTTCTCATGGGATGGTGATGAGCTAGCTAGCATTTTTATCACCAAAGGACCGACTATCACTGTCTGAACAACTCATTTGCAGCAAGCTACCATATCACCCATGGTCCATGAACTGACTGATGTTTTTTAAGAATGCTTTCTAAGTTTTACTTCTGTTTTTCTTTCTTTTTTTTTTTTTTTAACTCAACTGGGCTATTCACAAAAATAATAAAGTTTAATACTGGTACATATTGACTTCTACCTGCTGTTTGTGAAATGCTGAATACAGCAGCTCTAGGTTTGGCAAGGCTGGGTTTCCTTACCCAGTGGTGTGAGAGTTGCATTGTAACTTGGTATAATCCATAGGTTGAATGCAGGGCTTTGAGAATTTAAAATATTTGCATCTTCACAAGAAATATTTGGAAAGTTTGCATAAGGCCTAGTAAAT
This sequence comes from Cacajao melanocephalus, assembly GCA_963573385.1. Taxonomy (NCBI): domain Eukaryota; kingdom Metazoa; phylum Chordata; class Mammalia; order Primates; family Pitheciidae; genus Cacajao; species Cacajao melanocephalus. Next base: position 20,083 of record CAUYLG010028279.1, read on the forward strand.
CCACAGTTGGGAGTGAATAGAGTTTACTAAACTAAATTCACCTAGCATATTAAAACGTACATAAAACAAAATTAAAAGGTAGTTGTTCATACTTAGCAAAAAGGTATTTAGTGCTTCTGGTGACTCTCAATTATTTCACATAATATTCTACTGTTTTCTTTTTCCTAAAAAATAATTGTTTTAAGCTCCCAACTTCTGTCTTTTTAAATTTGAGCAAATTGAAAGTATCTTGGGAATGGCCCATCTCACCCCATCAAAGTTTCCTTTGTAAGCAAGTTTGCTAATTCACTCATCCTTTCCTGCTCTTTGATACTGAGACTACTATAAAAAGGACAATGGATGCTAAAGATAACACATGAAGTAGGTTTTCTAGACCTTTTTCTGGACCCTTGGTATATTCAGCTTTCTGAAGGCCAGGTAGTATCTGCATTCTGAGTATGTTAGGGGACATACGAATCCATAGGACATATTTTAAACAGAATTGTATCATTCTTACCCTTGTTGCTATTTTACTTTCCCAAACCATTGCAGTGCTTTTTGCTAATGACATTTTCTCATCCACAGCCAGCTCTGTCTGCAGCTCCTTTTTGCTATTTCTTCTGTTGGCTTCCATTTTAATTTAAAAAATAAATTTCTAATTTTTTAGTTCTGTTCTGTCAATGTACACCTGCAGCTGCACACACATTTGATTATAGCTGAATAGTGTTGTGGAAAATCATGCAACTGGATTCCAAAAAGACAGGCAGTGTAATTTACAAAGTACAAAAGTGTTATGTTAAAGCACTGTCAGCAATAAATAAAAACAGCTTCTTGAGGGGAGGAAATAACATTGGAGAGATCTAGGCCGAAGGAGGAAACAATCTACACTGTTAGGAAGAGCCACATCTAGGGAAGCAGCTGAGGGACAAGGACAACAGAAACACAAGAGGCTCTGATCTCAGGCAGTCCTCCAAGAGGCACCTTACAGAAGGCAGTTAGGTTGCCTTGATTTGCCAATTTCTCTCTTGAAAGATACACTGGACCTTTATTTCCCAAGGACTACTCATTCAGCATTGTTGAGCACCTAAACTGTGCTGGAGATTGCCCTGGAACTGGGCTTACGAAGATGAAAAGTGCACACAGTTCCTGTGTTCAGGCACTCTCTAGAGTTTTTAAAACAGAACATCTTAAGAGGGAGTTATAAGGGGCCCTGTTGCAAAAAGAGAGCAGCAACTACAATCTTGGAAGAGCCCTCAGGATGCCACAGAGGAAGCGAGCTGTAATGACAGTAAATGAAAAAATGAAATACATTGTCCGAAAGAGAAAGAATTGGGATGTTGGATGAGATTTTATACGGAAGGGTTAAAATATATTTAACTGGAGCAGAGACTTCCAGGGACAGACAAGTCCCTTACATTGTCAGTAAAGGGTCCAGGTTACAAACGAGTTATAACCGATCAGACTGACGAGCGCCCGCGCGCAGCGCCTCCTGCAGACGCGCGCCTCGCAGCCTTCGGTTAACGCTGACAGCTGTTCAACCACCCAGCTAGGGGCGGGAAAGTCCGCCCACTTCTGCCAGATTTTGCACACAACACAGTAGAAGGGGCACTCTCATGGCTCCCAGTCTTTTTCTCCAACAATCGCCTGCGATTTTAGGGTTCTTCGGGGATTATATCTGCGGGATTTAAGAGGTTTTTTTTCCTCGTTCTCTTTTGAAGAAGTGATAAAAAAGCATTTAAATTAGAGGCAGGGCGGTTAACACCCGCAGCCAAGGCCTCCCTACACGCCTCGTCACTCGTTCGAGTTCACTCCACGCCTGGCTTCGGGTAGGAGCCGCACAGCGCCAACAGTCGCCGGGTCACAACGGCTCCCAGGCGGCGCGCGGCGGGCGTTGCGTGCATGGCCTCGCCAGACAGCTGCGAGTTCAGAAGGCGCGGGGAGGGAGGCGAGGCCCAGCCTCGGGCGGCTTTTGACGAACGGCCCTCACAGCCAATGGGAAGCCCGGTCGACTTTCCCGCCCCTGCCAATAGGGAGCAGGACCCGGGCCGGGGGGCGCTTCCCGCAGGCTGCTGCTGGATTCGATCCTGCACGACGGACGCGAAGCCGGGGGCGGAGGCTCGGCCCGGGCGGCGGGGAGCGGCTTAAGGGAGGAGGGAAGACCGGAAGCCACGGTCGCGTCCCCATCCTTAGATTCGCTCCCTCGGGCTGGAGCGGAGAAGGAGGAGAAGGGAGAGGCTGAATGTTGGCTCGGTAATAGAGGGGAGCGGTCGCTCCGGAGCCTCATCCCGGGGCGCCCCTCTCAGTCGGTCCGCGCTCCTCAGCCGCCAGGCTCCTGGCCGTGCAGTCCCCGCGGACGGCCGGGCCGCGGAGACCCTCGCTGAAGAGGCGCTGCTGGCGGCGAGGACTGGCTGGCGGCATCCGAGGCGCGCTCCCCACCGCCACCCCCACCCGCCTGCCCGCCGGTCCCTCCGGCCGCCGCCATGTCCTCCTCCTCTTCCTCCCCCAGGGAGACGTACGAGGAGGACCGGGAGTACGAGAGCCAGGCCAAGCGTCTCAAGACCGAGGAGGGGGAGATCGACTACTCGGCCGAGGAAGGCGAGAACCGCCGGGAAGCGACGCCCCGGGGCGGGGGCGATGGCGGCGGCGGCGGTCGGAGCTTCTCCCAGCCGGTAACAAAGCGCGGCCCCCCTGTCCGCCGTGCTTGGCGGCTCCCCGGGAAGCAGGGCCAGGCGGCGGGGCCTCGGCGCGGGGCCTCCCGCTCGCTTCGTTAGCCTTTTCCTCTGCGCCGACCCGGTTGGGGAAGCGCTCCCTCTTCTCTCTGGGGCTTGCATTTTGGCCTCTACCTGTTTCCCGCATCCCGACTGCCAACCTGGCCCTGTCCTGGCCGCAGGCCCCACCGCGAGTCCACTGCGGGGCCCTGAACTTGAGGAGGGTCGCGGCGCGGGAGCGGCGGGGAGGCGTCGCTTCCGCTCTGGGGGGTTTCGGGGTGCGGAGAGCTCTTTGTTAGTTTAACTCATCGGGGCTCCGGGCCAGCGTCGGGACCACCGGTTCCCTTCAGCCCCTCTACCCGCAGCATCCGCGCGCTGGTCACCATCCCGGGGTGGTTGAGTCGGCTCCACCGGGGGCTCCCTCTGCCTCGGTGTTATGGAGAGCCGTAACTAAATAACAGATTATGCCTTGGCGTTCACATACTAGTTCCCTTGAAGGTTTAATTTTAAAAATTGTAAAATTAAACTCTTTTGACGTGCATCCTTTGCTACCCAGTTTTGTGATGATTGCTCAGTACACTTTTTACCTCTTCCGTTACACTTATAAAAGTGTTGGCAGCTGTTGGTACATCTCTTCCTTCAAGTAAAACAAATCTTAAAATTACTAAAGTTGTTTATTGGTAATTTATTCCAGATTTGCCCCATGAAAGAATGAACTGAACTCAGGGCTCCATTAAACACACATTCCTAGAGCCATATCTTTCTCTTACCGGAAATGTTAGCGTGAGGCAGAAGGAATGTGATCATTTTGTCCCCAGCAAGTAGTTAGCTTCAGTTGGATGGAGACTTAAAGAAAACAAAGCGGAGCAAACGTTATTGCCCTTTTTTGGTGCACTTAAGCTGTCTTAATGACTTGGATGTTTTTTAAACATTTAACACGTGAATTGTGATTAATTCTGCGAACTTTAACGGGAATTATGAAATTTTACACATATATCCTACTATTAGGTTAAAAAGTTTTTAACCTTACCTTTTAAAAATAAGATGCACATTGTCCTTTATAGCCGTTTGAATTTTTAAATTTAAAAAAAGGCTGGTCAGTAGTCCCCAGCGTTACAGTTCCCAGTTACCAGGATGTGAGGGCAAACTTTGCAACACATTTTAAAAAAAGGAACTTTTTCTTTCTCAAAGTCTTCTTATGGTTAGCTATTACTTTAGATTTTTGTGCCTAGCTATTTGAAATACTCTAAGCGTAACTTGGAAGTATGAACAAAGGAAATGCATTTTTTCTTAGCAAGTTTCAGTTCAAAGCCAACTCGGTTGTGGAAATTGGAACCAGGAATATTATAACTGATATTTAGATATATTTGATCAGTGGACCTCTTTGCTAGAAATCTTGCTTGGGTTTTTGTGTAGCATTATGAAATGTCTTCAGGCATTTTGGAAAGATACTTAAATCCGATTATGAAAATTTGTTTTTGAAAACAGATAAAGCATTAAACCAATAGTATTATTTTGGATGTTGGGAAGAAAATAACATACAATTAATGTATCCAAAGCGAAGGGTGTGGAGCAATGGAAGTAGCACTGAGTAGGGTTTGGGGATGGTCAAGAGTCTAGTCTTAGCGTACATATGTATTTTTTTTTTTTTTTTTTTTTTCTTTTTGAGAGGTTCTCACTCTATGGCCCAGGGCTGGAGTGCAGCGGTGCAATCAAGGCTCACTGCTTGCGATCTTCCTACCTCAGCCTCCCTGGCTTAAGCAATCCTCCTACTTCAGCCTCCCTGGTTGCTGGAACTGCAAGCCCACACCACCACGCCGGGCTTTTTTTTCACCCTGTATGTTGTAGAGAAGGGGTTTCACCATGTTGCCCAAGCTGGTCTCTTATCTCCTGGGCTCAAGCGATCCACCTGACTTGGCCTCTCAAAGTGTTGGGATTACAGGCGTGAACTACCGCATCTGTCCTTACCATACAATTTATGTGAGCCTGAGAAAGTCAGTTTACTACTCTTGAGTTCTCTTAGTCTGTAAAATAGGAAGGTTGAAACACATACCTTTTTTACCCGAAGCTGTAGTTAAGTGATTAACATAATGCTAATGCTGTTTCTAAGTTACCTAGGCAGAAACTGATAGAAGCAGATTGAGGTATAAATTTTAATTTTTTGTTTATCTTACTGCTGATATGTTTCTTAGGAAAGGGTGAATTGTTTTCATATAACAGTAAAACCATTATTGTACTATGAAATCTAATGAAGCTTTGTTGATCTTGTTTTAAAATATTTTTCATGTAATTTTTTGGTACTATTTTGAAATCATGGCAACTATGGAAACCTGTACATAATAACATTCTACTATTAGAATAGGCATTTCCCGGATAGAAGGGTATTGTCTTGTGCTTCTTCATTCAGATATTTGGTAATTCATTGTAACTGAAAAGGGTTTTTATACAACTTCAGTGGTCCCTTCAACCCAGAGAAGAAATACCTTTGTGGTCAGACTGTTAAAGTAAATGCAGATTAGGTACAATGATGGCATTCTTTTCAACTCTAGTTGAAAGTTTTAAAGTGCAAAGTAAGACTTTGAGGATTTATATTGTTTGGTTTTTATGATTAACCTTAGGTGCTTTGATAATATATTAACTAGATTTAAAGAGGAAAATGAGTATTTAGGAAAAACATAGTGGTTCTGCAAATGCTCTGAACTTTGAATGAATAATTGTGAGTGATTGTGTTGAAGGCATAAAGAAAAATGAGAGAGTGAGTACTTTGGGTGTGAGAAATAAAACACCATTCAAATTTGTGTCTTCTGGTACTTTTTTTAAATAGAGCAAAAAACTCCTAGGATTTTTCACGTTCACTGAGCTGCATTGTTGAACAAGGCTTGATATAGAGGTTCCGGCCACGTATTATACAATTACTTTTTTCTCGTGGAGTAGTGTTCTTAAATTTAATAGGCATGACCTTCAAGATCATATTAATAGTAAGTTTCTGTATCTCCTTACTTTTAAGAAGGCAGCTTGACTTGGAAATACTAAGGCTTCACTTGGCAAAACGACTTGAGGAATTGGGACGGAGTGCTAATTTATTTTGGAGATTTTAAAGTTTTTCTTTTACTCTTTTCTAGAGTTGTGAATAAACAGACAAATCTAAGTTTATTAAGTGGTTTGTTTGCTGATGAAGTGAAAATTCGTTTTTCAACTTTTAATAAATAGACGTGGAAGATGGCAAAATGCCAAGATAAAATTGTAGCTCCTAGGATCTCCAAAGAAAGGATTATACAGCACATAGAGAATCCAGTTTGAATTCAAGATACACTATTCTTTTGTACTTGCATGATGTAAATTATAGATGATAGCAATATTACTGTATTGGTTGCATATGGGTTGGGAGATGGGATGAGGTCACTTAGCTCCCACTGGGGAAGTTTAGAAGACTGTAGTAGCTACTTCTTGGAAATAAAAGAGTTAAAGGACGTGTGCCCCAGAGGTGAATGCCAGAGCCTAAGACTTGCATAGCAGTCCTGTCTTGTGTCTCCACCAGCTAAGCTGTTCTAGTAGAGTGAGGATTTTTAGGCCTAGTTTGGGGCAAGAAATGAAAAGTAGTAGATTATACCATCTTTTGGTTTTAACCAGTGACTCTTTATTCATGTTAGTACTTTACAGTGAAAAGAGCTGTTCATAGAGCCAGTAGCACAGCCAGTGTCTTGGCTCTGCTAACAAGTTTTTTCACTTAACCTCTCTGGAACTCAGAGATCTCTATGATCTCTTACCTCATTTAAAACATAATAATTGAGCTTCTACCGTATGTCAGGTGATGGGACTATAACAGTAAAAAAAAATATTACGTATCTAAAAATCTGTGATTCTGCATTGGATATTGCTTACCTCCGTGAAACTGAATGCAACTTTCAGGGCTTACAGCCACAGCAACAGCTCACGTGAGCTTACGGAAAACAAAAAAAGGAGCAAGGGTAGAGGATTTATTGACCCATGTAACTGGGAAAGCCAAATTGTGACAGTGGTTTTAGGCATGGCTGGAACCAGGGATATAGATGATGTCATAGGGACTTGATTCTCTTTCCATGATTCAGTTCTCCTTGCCTCTGTGTAGTGCTAAAGCTAGGCTGACATTCTTACAGCTAGCAGCTAAAGAGCATCCTCTCTCTTTCTCATCCCATATTTATCCCTTCTTAACAAGCGTTTTTGATCTTCCCCTCTCCCCTTATCTAATCACCAGGCCACCCCAGAGGTTGAGGAGGCATGACTGTGTGATTGAAAATACCAATGTATGGTAATAATATGGAGTTGAGGAGGTTGTTTTTGTTTTTGTTTGCATGCTTTTATTTTTAAGCAGAAGGGGTAAGGAATTCCGGGTAGGCAAAACCAAATGATTTCTATTATATGAGCAAAAAAAAAAAAAGAGTTTATTTAAAAAAAAAAGTTACTTGACTGATATGGCTGTAATTTTACATCTTTGTTAGTGATCAAATGTACCTAAAAACTTTGGATAGGAAAGTTAGTTGCCCCATATTTTAGATCTGCTATGTTGTTTCTTTACAAAGAGAAAAAGACCAAGAAATGTAATTATTTAATTTAGTAAGGAAAAAATGTGATTAAACATTGCATGAGTTGGAATGATATTTACAGCTGCCCGTTAAAACTTTGTCCTTGATCTATATGAAGTGTCCAGAGTTAGATAGGGGATAGTTTATGTCTGGAAATATTGTACTCATTATTAGCATTACATTGATAAATTTTAATGTGTCCAGAGAAAGCTTACCGGAATAGAGAAGGCCTGAAAAGTAAACTTAGGTGTGGCTTAATACATCATTACAAATATGGTATAGAGTTTGTTCCTGAAATGGCCTTTGAAGGGCTGGGAATTTGCAATGTCTGTAACTAGACTGGTCTAGAGCCTGTAGTGGAGACCAAATAATGCCACCATTATAGTTAACCCAGTTAACCTAAAGAAGAGATTATGCAAGTTGGTAAAGTGCATGTATGTTGCAGGCATGCCTTCTTTTTCTGGATGTGCAGCTGGGATATTGTTTCTACTCTGTTAAGCAATAGATACAGAAAGGAGAGAGCCTAGGTAACTAAACATCTGAAATGGAAAGAACTTGGGCTCTTTTATGAGAAAGGATTAAAAAAGGACTCCTTAAGCTGGAGAAGATGTGACCACAATATTGATATATTGATGGGAGGCAAAAACAAGACTGGTTTATTCACTAGTTTAGGAATCAGATTCATAATATGATGCTTACAAGAGGTTATTTTAGAATAGGTAAAATAATCTCTACAGGCCAGGCGAGATAGCTCACGCCTGTAATCCCAACAGTTTGGGAGGCTGAGACTGGCAGATCACTTGAGGCCAGGAGTTCAAGACCAGCTTGGCCAAAATGGTGAAACCCTATCTACTAAAACCACAGAAATTAGCCGAGGGTGGTGGTGCATTCCTGTGGTCCCAGCTACATGGGAGGCTGAGGCAGGAGAATCACTTGAACCCGTGAGGCAGAGGTTGCAGTGAGCCCTTGCGCCACTGCACTTCAGTCTGGGTAACAGAGCGAGACTCCGTCTCAAAAAAGAAAGTCACTGCACATGACACCAGATTTCTTGTCATCAGCATATAGTATAGGTTGAGAAATAAGTGATTTAAGAAGAGTATGAGTATTTTGGGGGAAAAAGGGAGGAAAATGAAGCTCTGGAGAGGATGGTAGACAAATAGTTTGAAAAGATACTTTTGATACATTAGTTTTATGTTTGGAAACAGCCATAGTTTTTAAAAAAGTAAAACACTACAGAAAGAATGAGAAAATTGTATGTTCAAGAAAAGGGGACATAATTTAAAAACAGAAATATCAAGGTAGGTAAACTTATGAATGGCAGATTCATTGAGTGGGAATAAGGGAAATACCAGGTGGGTGAGGTGTATATTTTCTGCCTTGAGGTCTAGATAATCGCATCTTCCCCTAATTACCATATTGATGATATTTAACATCGTCCAGCTTTTAAGTGATGACTGTGGTTTCAGTTTTATTCCATTTAGAAATACAATTAAATAATGTATTAAAATGAGATTTTTTGAGATATTTAACGATTGTATAATCCATTTCTTTGTAAGAAGACCAATTTGAAAAATAGTCCTTTTTTTTTAAGCACTACATTCATGATAGTGGCTACCTATAAGGAGAAGTGGGGGATAGTAAAAGGAGATGTGATCAATTTATTGGTTTTTTTTTAGACAGGGTCTTACTCTGTCACCCGGGCTGGAGTGGCACAATCTCAGCTCGCTGCAACCTCCACCTCCCAGTTTCTAGCAATCCTTCCACCTCAGCCTCCTGAGTAGCTGGGACTACAGGCATATCCACCACGCCCAGCTAATTTTGGGTATTTTTGCTGGAGATGGGGTTATGCCATGTAGCCCAGGCTAGTCTTGAACTTCTGAGCTCAAATTATCTGCCCGCCTCTGCCTCTCAGAGTGCTAGGATTACAGGCGTGAACTACCATGCCCAGCCAATATGTTCTATTTATTAGACTGGATGGTGGGTTCATGTTTTTTTTTTTTTTTTTGAGATGGAGGCTCTGTTGCCCAGGCTGGAGTGCAATGGCACGAGCTCAGTTCACTGCAGACTTTGCCTCCCGGGTAGCTACAGACCACCACCCCTGGCTTATTTTTGTATTTTTAGTAGAGATGGGGTTTCGCCATGTTGGCCAGGCTGATCTCAAATTCCTGACCTCAGGTGATCTGTCTGCCTTGGCCTCCCAAAGTGCTGGGATTACAGATGTGAGCCACTGTGCCCGGCCGTGGATATTTATTAAAGTTCTTCATACCTTTTCATAGGCTTTAAATATTATAATTTTGCAACTTTTTATTATATAAAATGTTCAATTTACGTATACCCTTCATTTAGATTCAGCAGTTTTTAACTTTTTGCTGTGTGGGGTTTTATCTCTATGTCTGTATATGTATATTTATATACATACTTTTTTCCTCTAAACTATTTGAAAGTAAATTTCAAACATCGTGACATCTCATGCCTAAATATCACAATGTTCCTAAGAATAAGGATGTTCTTTTATGTAACCATTACTATTTTCACTATTTTCTTACTAAAGTCAATGATAATTAATTCTATTATGTTAACCTAATATCCTGTCTGCATTCAGATTTCTCTAGTTGTTCTTAATATGTGTTCGATAGCAGTTTTAATGTTATACAGTAAAAGCTCACGTATGCATTTGTGTTTTTTTGTTGTTGTTTTTTGTTTTTTTAAATTTTGAGACGGAGTCTTGCTCTGTTGCCCAGGCTGGAGTATAGTGGCACAATCTCGGCTCACTGCACCCTCCACCTCCCAGGTTCAAGCAGTTTTCTGCCTCAGCCTCCTGAGTAGCTGGGATTACAGGCACTGGACGCCATGCCCAGCTAATTTTTGTATTTTTAGTAGAGACAGGATTTTACCATCTTGGCCAGGCTGGTCTTGAATTCCTGATCTCATATCCACCTGCCTCCGCCTCCCAAAGTACTGGGATTACAGGTGTGAGCTACTGCTCCCGGCCCAGCATTTGGTTGTTGTGTCTCTTACTCTCCATATAGAATCTTCCCTCCACTGTTTCTTGATACTTTTTGAAGAGTCCAGGCCAATACAGTTTTCTGTTGCCCTTTTATTTTACCTTTGCTGTCTGATTTCTAAGAATTGACTGAAATGATTCTCTTAATTATATCTTGCAGTTTATTATTGTCTAGTTATTTTGAGAGTAAATACATGCTCTAAATTTGGCATTTAGGTAATATTTAGAGCTCTTCCGGCTTATTCATTTCCAGTTACATTTAAGAATGTAATGATGATATGCGCATTTGATTGTTTAATTTCATCCAGACAGAATCTCATTGTTAATGTTGGTTAAGAAAGTGTTGATTTACTTAGGGTAGAGTCAGAATGGTTCATTTCAAACTTAGTGGCATGTAAGGGATACCTGTTCAACCATAGGACAGATTTAACATAGCAATTCAAATAAATTTTATGGATTGAATTAGTATTGGCAAAGGACTGAATTTTTTTAGATTTGACAATATCCTGAGTAGTTCTGTGGTTACTTTATATATTTAAATCAGTTTCTTTCTTTCAGCTGTGACATACTTTTTTATTGGCAGGGCAGTCCATTTGTTATATTTTCCTAACAGTCTTTATAATAAAGAAAAACTGGTGAGTCATTTAAAATAGCCTTGAAGAGATTTAATTTTCTTAAAACAAGTGTTAAATTTTAATGGTAAAATAGTGCTTCAGATTAGTCTGCTTATAGGAGGAAAAAAAGTTGAATCAATTTCTTTTTGTATAGACAAGGATGTACATGATGGAAGTAATTTCTGAAGTTAAGATGCAAGAGAAGTGCGTGATGGCATTTGTAAATACATATCTTTGTCTTAATGGAACTTGAATAAGTAAATGAAAGCTATTTGCATTTTCAAAGTAATTCTTACGGTTACTACATTTTAAAATAAACTTTAAGACTGTATTCTTAGGTTTGAAACATCCTGCCCAGCATACTTGAAGATACACAATATCCCATAAATGCCCAGGAGGATTTGCATTTTTGAGTAGTTCTTGTTCATCCTCCTGCCTTGCAAAGATGGTACCCTTGTGTAAATTTTAAATTGTCATGTGTACTGTACTGCTAAGTGAGTAACTTCAAGTTATAGTGGGACTAGATAACCAATTAAACAAGAACAAAAGATGAAAGTATATAATCTTCATGTCGAGGAAGAATTTTTAATTGGAAATTTTTGTTCATTTGGACTAATTGAGATTTTGATTTTATGGAGGTAACACTGAAATAATGAGTATCAAATATACTTCCAGTTGTAGCATGACCTGTGTATCTGCTCAATTTTCTTTCTGGGCTTTTCTTGAAGTTGAAATGTTATTAAGTAACATCTTTGCACTTCTTATTGAGATAGAATGCTCCCTTTTCAGAAAGTTAAGTTTTTTATACAAACATTTAATTGATTATTCTTATATACTTTTGCTAACTTGTGAATTGCAATTTGGTTTGGGATTTTAAAAATGTTTACTTTTTAACCAGATTTGAATTTACTAAAAGATGCAATTCAACTTAGACGTACTTATTTATTTATTTATTTATTTTTGAGAGACAGAGTCTCTCTCTGTTTCTCAGGCTGGAGTGCAGTGACGCAATATTGGCTCACTGCAACCTCCATCTCTTGGGTTCAAGCCATTCTTCGACCTCAGTCTCCCAAGTAACTGGGATTACAGGCATGTACCACCACACTCAGCTAAGTTTTGTATTTTTAGTAGAGGCGGGGTTTCACCGGGTTGGCCAGGCTGGTCTCGAACTTGTGACTTTAAGTGATCTGCCTGCCTCGGCCTCCCAAAGTACTGGGATTACAGGTGTGAGCCACTGTGTCTGGCCTTAGACTTAAAAATTTTTTAACTAGAAATTATTTTCTTTTGCTAGGAGGCAGGTGGAAGTCATCATAAAGTTTCTGTTTCACCCGTCGTCCATGTTCGAGGACTCTGTGAATCTGTGGTGGAAGCAGACCTTGTGGAAGCGCTGGAAAAATTTGGGACAATATGGTAAGGACATTAGGGACTTCATGCAGATTGAAAACAGTGTGGTAGAACAAGCCTTGATGTTTAGCATAGTAAATATTGCTTTATTATATAAACAACGTAGTATCTGTTGTTTGCCTATGACTATATTTCTTTGGAATGCTTTAAGCTTGTTATTTTTAACCTTCCTGGGTGATGCATGGATGTATTTTTGTGGAGCTATGATCACTTCTCACTCCCCAGCAAAGTTGTGTAAAGAAATTATGTACACTTTTCATCTGATTTTCAAATGAGTCTGTGAGTCCTATTCAAACACTCTTTAAGTCAGTGAGTTGATTATACTCTTCATCTTCAGAGTTTGAAGTAGTGATGCTTGAAACTATTGATTTTTTTTGTTCTTGATTTTGGGATATTTAGGAATTAGTTGACAACTGAAAGTAAGTAGATTAAGAGTAGACATTATTTGTTGAGGTTCATATTGCTATGAGTTCTTCTTATTTTTTGAGATAGGGTCTCATTCTGTTGCCCAAGCTGGAGTGTAGTGGCACATTGATGGTTCACTGCAGCCTCCACCTCCTGAGCCCAGGTGATCCTTCCATTTCATCCTCCCTAATAGCTAGGACTACAGACACATGCCACCATGACCGGGTAATTTTAAAACTTTTTTTGTAGAGATTGGGGTTTCTCGACATTGCCCAAGCTGCTGTCCTGTGCTCAAGCTATCCTCCCACTTCAGCCTTTGAAAGTGCTGGGATTATAGGTGCTATGAGTTATTAGTACAAATCATGAGCAACATTTTATCCTAGTTTGTCTACTTTTTGTGCCTCAGATTCTCACATGTTCTCCGTCTCTTCCCACAGCTGGTATATGCTTAATATTAACTTAAGTGAAAACATAATTAGAAAAGTGAAATCTGCTGCCAAAAATAGACACTCAAAAATTCTGAATTATTTTTGGAGTGTGTCTGGCTGTTGTTCTTTTTTTAGTATAGATAATCTAGAGTTGACTTTATTATTTTTTATTGATGAATATATTTAGAGTTTTTGTTATAGCTATCGATGACACAGATCAAGTTGAAATATATAAATAGAAGAGAAATTTCAATGTATTTTCTGAAATACCCTTATTGCTTCAATTTTATAAAAATTCATGTTAAGTTTTTGAGTATTGAGAGGATAATACATAAATAGATAGTGAGGTACTGATCAGCGATGTCCAGCAGAGGGGTATCCAGCAGAAATAGATTATTTCTTCAAAGGAATAGTAGTATTAGGTGATACCTTCTATCATGGTATAATTTTATTTTCTTTGGTGAACTCACTGAGAGGTAAATGACTTGGCAAAGATACATTAACCTTGGACCTACAAATTGAGAATCCACATGGGCATAGTAAAGTCCATATGTTCAAAGTGTATCACTAAGTTGACTATCAATTCTCGGTCATTTGGAGTGGAAATTGGGATTAAGTCTGCGTGGAGAGACTCCTTAGACCATTAGTCTTGCTGTTGGCAGTAGACTAACTCCAGTCTGTACGGACTTTCTAATGATTATATAAGTGGCACATTGTCCGTGGAATTAAAAAGAGGTGAGTGTGTCTGGTTTATTTTTCCTCTATTCTTGCGTATTTAGGGCTTTAAAAGTTGTTTTCTTAGGCCAGGTGCAGTAGCTCATGCTTGTAATCCCAGTGCTTTGGGAGGCTGAGGCAGGCAGATCACGAGATCAGGAGTTTGAGACCAGCCTGACCCAACATGGTGAATCCTTGTCCTACTAAAAATACAAAATTTAGCCGGGCATGGTGGCCCATGCCTGTAATCTCAGCTATTCTACTCGGGAGGCTGAGGCAGGAGAATCGTTTGAACCTGGGAGGTGGAGATTGCAGTGAGCTGAAATCATGCCACTGCACTCCAGCCTGGGCAACAGAGCAAGACTCCCTCACAAAAAAAAAAAAAAAGCTATTAGGCAGATGTCAGAAAACAAGTTGATGAGCAAATACAAATGGAAACTTTAGGAAACATTGACTATTTTGATGTTAATTAGTACCATGACTTGAAGGTTGGGGATTAAAGAAATAGAACTATTTTAAATTAGTGAGTAATCTGAATTACTCCTGGGTGGCCTTTGCATTTTTAGACTCTGGGTTGTTTGATACTTAGTCTGTGGTAAAGTCTTTCATATATGAATGTCTTTCAGTTAATTTGCATCATTTTGCCCTCAAGATTGGTAGTTATGTGGATAGAAAAGTCTGAAATAATTGGAACAAATTAGAGTGTAATTAGGAGCTTAATTGGCATAAATAAGTATAATAGGTGTTTCAGTTGTATGAAATGAACTTGCATAAGAGGTGGCTGCTATTAAGGCTGAAAGAACATTGAACAGCCTCCAATAGAAATTTTGCTTCAAAAATTTTATAATTTGTAAGCTTTCCCGATTTGTTTCTTTATGTATTTATTTAATGGAATGTGTGGGTTTATAAACAATATAGAAACTGCTTATATTAAAAAGGTGAATCACAAAGTTCAATATATAGTAAACTTATATCCAAAAAGCTAGATGCATAGGAAAGAAGCTCAGAAGAAAATATAACATTAAGAATGATTGTGTTGTGTCAGGATAAAATTGCTTCTGCTTTTTAACTTATTTTTCTATTCTTCACTGTATTTATGCATTATAATTAAAAGAATATTTAAAATATATGTTATATTTCTTTTCCCCCTTCTCTCTCATTAAAGAAAATACTAGGAAATAATTAGTTTTACAGTATAACATTTAGGGCCCAGTTTGTGCACTTAATCTATTGCCTTCTCCTATGTTTTTATTTAGAATTTTTTTTTTTGAAGATGGAATCTTGCTTTGTCACCCGGGCTGGAGTACAGTGGCTCAGTCTCAGCTTACTGCAACCTCTGTTTCCTGGATTCAAACGATTTTTCTGACACAGCCTCCTGAGTAGCTGAGATTACAGGCACCCACCACCTCACCTGGCTAATTATTGTATTTTTTGATAGAGATGGGGTTTCACCGTGTTGGTCAGGCTGGTCTCAAACTCCTGACCTCAGGTGATCCGCCCACCTCTGCCTCCCAGAGTGCTGGGATTACAGGCGTGAGCCACTGCACCCGCCAGTAAAGTTTTTTAAATTGATGGAGTTAAAAGCCTTGATCCTACCATATTCCTTAGCGTTTTTGTTTCTTTAGCTTTTCCTCTCTTTGGTCTCTCACTTTATCATATTAATACCTTTTTTCTTTTTTTTTGAACTCCTGGGCTCAACCAATCTTCCCACTTCAACCTCCCGGGTAGCTGGGACTATAGGCATAAGCCACTACACCTGGTTTCATATGAGTGCATTTTAAAGATTTTTTTAAAACTGTGTACCAGACAATTTAAGCACATGCTAAAATATCTGTAACATTTTAGTTTGTTTATATTGAATATTGACAATAAAAAAGAAAATAAAACATTTTAATTTTTTATTTATCTTCATTGATGCTACTTTTCTGGGCAGCCTTCACTTTTAAGTTTGTGGTTTTAGCTCACTTCTTATTTTAGTGACAGAAAGCAAATTTACTAAGTCTATAACAGGCCAATAAATAATTTACTTCTGTACATGTATTAGTCTGTTCTTACACTGCTATAAAGACATACTTGAGAGTAGGTAATTTATAAAGAGATTTAATCAGCTCACCGTTCTGCAGGCTATACAGGCTTCTGCTTCTAGGGCGGCCCCAGAACACTTAGAATCATGGTAAAAGGTGAAGGGAAAGCAGGCAAATCTTTACATGGCCAGCAAAAGAGAAAGAAAAAAATAGAGAAGGAGAGAAAGAGCACGTGTACACTAAGAGGAAGGTGCCACACACTGTCAAACAACCAGATCTTGTAAGAACTCTTATCAGGAGACAACACTAGGGGTATGGCGCTAAGCCATTAGAAACTACTCCCATGAGCCAGTGACCTCCTACTAGGCCCCTCCTCCTACACTGGTGATCACAGTTCAACATGTGCTTTGGATGGGGACACAGCCAAACCATATCAATACCTTTATAATAATTTTTTGTTTCCATATGGCATTATTAGCATAATAATAACATAAACTTAGTAATACATTTAGATATTAAACCACCTTTTTTGTTTTGTGAAAGATGTTTTCTTCTTGAATTTCTTTAGCATAGACCTGATTTCACAGTTTTCTGTTTTCCATGTGCAAGACTTTAGAACTTCAATGAAGCATCTGTGTTTCTAAAAAGCATGTTTCTAGGGATTTATATTTCGCACTTTTAGTTGGTAAATCTTTAAATCCAAGGCCTTGTTTTTGTACTTCTTTAATTTTGAATGATATGGGTGAGAAAAAATAACAAGCCCCCTAGACTAACAAATATGTGCCAGGCTCTGTTTCTAGCCTCTTAGGATATAAAGATGAATGAGGCAAGATCTGTTAAAAAAAAAAAAAAGTACAGTAATAGTTACCTCTTACTGAGGGTCTACAATGTGCAAGGCAATCTGCTTAGTAGTTTGTATGTAGTAACTCTAATCTTGACAATTCTCGAAGTTTTGTAAATGAGGAAACTGACATTTATTATAATAATAGTTTGCCAGCCTGTGCAGTGATCTGTTTCTTATTAATACTGTACCATTTGTCAGTTTCCATAGTGTAGCAGTAGGTCCTGATGCCTGATTGAGAAGCAGTGATATCACTGAGTACCTGCCCCAACATTTCTTTGATCTTCTGCTATTAGAAAAAACACTTAATTGTATTTTAAAGCATTTTTAAGATTCTCGTTCCTGTGAATAGAGGACATGTTTACCCCATTGTGATCCATGTGCTGTGATTTCTGTCTTCTACCCTTTCTTCACTTTTTTATTCTTCATTTCCTATATTAAAATATATTCCTCCAAAAAGAATGTACTGTATTATGTTTTGGGGTGGTTTTTTTTTTTGGCTGCTTTGTTTCTCTAATAAAGAGTATACTATGAAAAGTAAACATTTTTTCATAGGCAACCATGATTGCCATATTCTAATGAATCATTTTCATGGATATTTAAAATGTTTTGGAGGAGATTATTTGTATGAACTTTGGAACTTTGGTCAGTCTGTGGTTGTTTCATTTATATTTATCTCTGTTTTAAAAGTATAGTCAGTTCTTAGCTATTAGTGTGGTTTTTTATTCAAGAAAATAATTGAAGAGAGGTAGTAGTTTCTCCTGTTAAGTAGGGACTCTGCCAACCTTCTGTTGAGTTTTATCTCCGTTGGTTTGTGTCTTTGATGTTTTCTAATACTGCTTTGGAGTAGCACCGCAAAGAATAAACTGGATTGTGTTGTTAGTAACTAATAACAGGGAATTGTATTTGAGGAGGTCATGAGGTAGATAAACTTAATCGCTTGGAGGAATTGTCAAGATTAGAGATAAACTTTCATATGTGTACCATCTACTTGGTGTACTACAATTCTTTGGATGATTTAAGAGTTGACTTACATTGGACACAGGTAGTGAAGAATACTAATCTGTGGGATTTGACACATTTTTTTAAAGTTTACTTTTACTTAATTGAGGACAAATAATGTTAATGGAACTTGCTGTGTTTGTGTATTTCCTCCTTACCTCCCTTTTCAGCTATGTGATGATGATGCCATTTAAACGACAGGCTCTAGTGGAATTTGAAAACATAGATAGTGCCAAAGAATGTGTGACATTTGCTGCAGATGAACCCGTGTACATTGCTGGTCAACAGGCTTTTTTCAACTATTCTACAAGCAAAAGGATCACTCGGCCAGGAAATACTGATGATCCATCAGGAGGCAACAAAGTTCTTCTGCTCTCAATTCAGAATCCACTTTATCCAATTACAGTGGTATGTATTTTAGTATGACAAATGAAATTAAAAGTGATTTTGCAGTTTGCCTCTAGAGTGACTGATCTGTAGTTTTTTCATTGCCATCTAGATACTAGAAAATAGTTTTTTTAATTATGAAAATTAATCTTAATTTTTGCTATTAAGTTTAATGAACAAAGAAAAAATGCTGAGCACTGAAGCTAAAAAGATAAGCACAGTTATAATAATTAAATAGGTACATTAAAATTTTTAATGTATAATCAGTACCAGTACCATTTTTGATAATAAGGAATTATAGAGAGACTTGTTTGAAATAGTTCAAAAAAAATCTTTCATGCCTATGCCAGCATATGTAAAGAGCATCTACTATGTCATGACAGAATCCCATGTTACAGTAAGATGCACATATCATTATGAACTATTTTGCAATAGCTTGTTAATCTTTCTTTGATTTACTTTAAATTCCCTACTTCTTTACTTTTTTAAAAAGTGTTATTGGTAGAATTTTTAAAAAGCATTTGTTCCTGGACCAGTTTTCTTCCTATACACATGTTGTTTCATATTAAGCTAGTAACACAGACACTTGATTTTTGTAAGGCATAGAAGAATATTACAGTAAGGGAAATTTCAGTTGGTATTATATGTAGTCTAGGCATATGATCTTGGGACATAAACTGAAAGCATAGGATATTCTTTAGATTTAATTGGACATTTTGTATTTATTTTAAATATTTGTAGACAATAGTATTAATATGTTTATAATATTTGGTGTTGGGAAACATACAACTTATCTAGTGTAGGTACTCTGATATCTCTGGTGTGTAACAATGCAGCTGTGTAAATTATAGGTGCTCAAGAAATTTCTTGATAGTTGAATAATTACTCCTAAGTAGATATTTAGATTCTTTCTTAGATGACTCGGGTGTCTTGTTTATGACATCTATCTGTATGAACTTCCTTGGGTCTTTTCTTTATAGCCATTGTCCCTTGAAAAATGAATATCAGAGTTGTTCTAATGTGATTTCTTAATACATATTTATTACTATAACTCAAGTGTTTAGAATATTAAACATTTCAGTGTCATATTTGGAAAAAAATATAGTTTTGGTTTATTTTATATTATCAAGTTATTTTAGTTACCTGTTAAGAAAATAAAAATTGAGAATTCATTTATGAGATAAAATAGATGACAGTACTTTCCAAATGTTCCAATGGAACTTCTTTAATGTGAGTATATTGTATATGTGAGGAAACAAGTTAAGATTTATTAAAGTGTAATAATTTTAGGCCAGGCATGGTGGCTCATGCCTATAATCCTAGTACTTTGGGTGACTGAGGTGGTAGGATCCCTTGAGCTCAGGAGTTTGAGACCAGTATAGGCAACATAGTGAGACTCTGTCTCTACAAAAAATGAAAAATTAACTCATGGTGGTGCATGCCTTGAAGTCTCAGGTACTTGGGAGGCTGAGATGGGAGGATCATTTTAGCCTGTGAAGTCAAGCCTGTAGGGAACTGAGATTGAGCCACTGCACTCTAGCCTGGGCAACAGTGTGAGACCCTGTCTCAAAAAAAAAGTCATAATTAGAAAAAATTAATTTCATTAATAATTAATAGAAATGACATCTTGACAGTTGATGGTTTTTAGGTAAAACAAAGTATAGCTTTAATGTTTTACCAAATGTAAAGTGTGAAGAAGTCTTGTCTTTTTCTTTCATAGGATGTTTTATATACTGTGTGCAACCCTGTTGGAAAAGTGCAACGTATTGTTATATTCAAGAGAAATGGGATACAAGCAATGGTTGAATATCCTTTATTTGTAAATTTTTGTTGATGTGTAATTCGTATGGATCTTATTTTTTCCGGCGTAACCATTTCTAGGCAAGTGGTGTTTACCTTCTTGTCTCACAAAAATCTACTTTACTTAGATTTAAAAAATGAAACTGCGGTACTCTTAGGATATTTTACTATTTATGATAAGAATAACTTGCTACCCGAAAGCAATCTAGTGCTTCCTCTTTATTTAAGTTGTTACATAACACTATTTGAAGATATGTACACTTGTACCATTTTGGAATTTATCCCAAATGAACTTTTCTGACTCCCTCTTAAAATAGTTTGGAAGTACCAAAACTTTAGAGTCAGTAAAATCTTTCTTACCTTTTTTTTATTGAGCCTTTTAAATGGTCATGGTTTATGTAAGAGCTACTTCTTTATGTTATACGTTGAGTAAAAAGAGCAAGTTACAAAGTAGTGTAAATAGTACACACCCATCTTAAAAAAATAACAATAATAAAGAGAAAACCCCAACCTATATGTGCATGTGTATGCATAGGAAAAGGTAGGTATATACAGCAAACTCTTTAACAATACTTACTTCTGGCAAGATACTTTTGTTTTTTGTTTGTTTACTTTAAATACCTTTGATTTGATTTTTTAAAAATTATAGACTTAAGTAATTTTTTTTAAAAAACCGATAAAATTTTAGATAAATTGTGATAAAACTCTGCCTTCTCAAAAATACGTAAAAATCATATATTTGTTTTGTATTTTTTTTTTTGTAATGTTCTTCTTAAAGAGTAAAATCTTTTCTGTTTCAAGGTTGCAAGTTGTCCTTTGCGAGGAAATGGGACCATGCTCCATTATGTCCTCTGCTTTCCAATTTATAAAGTACTAATGATGATTTAAAATATTAAGATAGATAGTTTGATTGTATTATGTTTTCTTTGGTACCCTTGATCTTTTTTTTTTTTTTTTTGAGACAGGGTTTTGCTCTTTGTTGCCCAGGCTGGAATGCAGTGGCACGATCTTGGCTCACTGCAACCTCCGCCTCTCAGGTTCAAGCCATTCTCCTGTCTCGGCCTCTGAGTAGCTGGAATTACAGGCACCTGCCACCACGCCCGGGCTGATTTTTGTATTTTTGGTAGAGACGGGGTTTCACCATGTTGGCTGGGCTGGCCTCGAACTCCTGACCTCAGGTGATCCACCCGCTTCAGCCTCCCAAAGTGCTGGGATTACAGGTGTGAGCCACTGCACCTAGCCACCCTTGATCTTAAAAATAAATTTTCCTGAAATTCATCCTGAAATTGGTAAAACATTTCCAGAAGTAAAGGCGCTACTTCTGATTATTTTCAGTCCTGTCCTTTGGGAGTGAATAATGATTATCAGATACTTTAAACCAAATTTCCTTAATAGATCTTATGTTTGAATCAGTCCTTTGTGCCCAGAAAGCTAAAGCCGCACTCAATGGAGCCGATATATATGCTGGATGTTGCACACTAAAAATTGAATATGCACGGGTAAATATTTTTTTCAACACCCTACCAAAGAAATATTTATGCTTTGGATATACAATTTGAACTTACTTTATTTTCAATCTCAACAGCCAACTCGTCTAAATGTTATTAGGAATGACAATGACAGTTGGGACTACACTAAACCATATTTGGGAAGACGAGGTAGGTATTTTTTGCATTTTAGAATGTACTTACTCTGCCGACAAATTCTTATATGCAGTTAGATTCTTTTTTTCCTGAGATGAGCTAGTTAATTAAAGTGAAAACCTTGTTGGTGAATGCTTTTGTTGCAAGAGGCCATGTAATGCTGGAAAATAACCTTGAACATTAGTGCCCCCTACTGGTATGTTCTGAGCTATTTATATTTAGTTCAACAAGGAGCCCACACATTCAGGCACGCCCGCAGTTCAAGGACTTGCATTTCTCCAAGCAGCTCTCTCTCTTTGGAGGAGAGGAAACTGATTCAGAATATTCCTTACAAACTGCAGACTTGCACACTGCTTCTCTATGGAAAGGACTTTCCCCCCAAGCTGGACGAGGCATTAAGAAGGATAGAGGACCAGCAGGCTGACTCTACACTTCATCATGCACAACATCGGCATCAGCAAAAAGCCCTCTGAAAAACTCAGACTCGCAATTCACCTTGACTGCATACTGCATGCACCATCACCCCAAGTTTTTAAAGGAGGACACTTAACAGTACTTCAGAATTGCATGGGATGAACACCATGATAGACTGTGCCCATTTACTCAAGTTGTATGTATATATTGGTCTGATTTCCCTTAAGGTTTCAGTTGTAGAATTTAAGACTTTCCACTAAGGGAAACTAGACTTCATCTGCAATGTTGTAAATCTTAATGCCCATTACTGTAACTGTTTGCAGCTTAGATTCAAATTGTTAATTGGCAAATAACCAGGACCAGTTTATTAATAGGTCTTGGGAATTGATAACACTCAACCAATCCACACAGATAGTAAAAGGATGAGAAAGGTGCACACTTGCTGCACTTGTTTACTTTTTAAATTTTTTGTTTTTTTCCTCAATTGTGGACACGGAACAGAAATTCTAACATAATAATAAGGTGCATTATATGTGAAAGACGTTCTTCTGTGTGGTTTGATTTTTGTAAGGTGGCTTTTTATAAGTTGTCACTTTTTGTAATAATTTAAGGTTATCACTTATGTCAATTTGTGTACTAGAAATTTTGACATTTCAAATGTAGGTGAAAGTAACATGTCTGTTCAAGGTAGAATATATTTAAACTTGATAAATCTGAAAATAAATGCATTTCATTTGAGATGCATCTTCACCTATAAATGCTAGATTTCATGAGCATAAATTTGACTGATAAAATTGTTCAACTAACTGTGTGGCAATTCTGGAATATACAAATTAAAATGTGGATCTTGTAAAAACAAGGGGGCTGCAGTATTGGCTACATCTTAACTACAATATCAGTGTTTGAACCACAGGTTGGAAAAACTCAAGATGAATATGTCTGTAAAAGTAACTAGAAAAAAATTTTATGGCATACAAAATATCTTGGGCAGCGGGTACTCTATAGTGCATGTACTCTAGCAAAAAGAAAAAGACAATGTGATGACTGATCTTTTGCATGTTTGCATATTTAGGACTTTTAGGTGATTGGCTCCTTTAACTCTCAATTCCCAGGAAATCATCTTGCCTTATGCATGAAATTGCAAATAGATTTGTTTTGTAATGCAGCTTTGGCTAGACCCCATGTTTTTCACTTCTTACGCAATCTGCTTGGCCTAGGGTTGGTGCAGTTGAAGTCAGTATTAGAAAGCAAATCCTTAGCACTCAAACAACAGGATAAGTGGTTGATGAGAAATCTCTCACTTCTGTCAGTTTACAGTTATCCACCACTTGGTTTTGTTTTTTAAAAAATTTCATTTGAAATAGTTTTGGTTGCATTTTTCTCAGGGTCTCTTAAAACACGTATAGATAATGCTTCTTATTTTAACAGGGTTTATGTCTATTCTTTTAAAAGGTCTGAAGTTTACACAAAGCCAGCTTAGGTTAGTTCTTCATACAATTCTAGTCAAATAAGTTTAGAAGTGTATAAGGTAGATATGTAAATAGTGAAATATAATTAAAGCAAGTAAAACAGTTTTAGTTTAAGCTTTCAAGGAAAAAAAGTTTTTGTTTTCTAATTTCTTACAGATATTTGTCTTGCAAGATCATAACAGTTTTATGTTTTTTGTTTCTGTAGAGCTCGTAGCTCGCACTCCAGTTGATAGCTGTTGAAACTGTTAGGTTACTATCCCCAAATAAAGACCTTCATAAAAATTTTTCAACCAAAAAAAAAGAACTGTTTTAAAAACGTAACTTCACTATTTTCAAAGCCCTTTTCAGATCGAATTGCATTTTAGTGTAAAGAATTCTTAACCAGGACTCCAGGGAACCCCTCCAGAAATCTTAAGCAAAGCCTGTAGATAGGTGTATCTTTTGGGGGAGAAGGTCCACAGCTTCCGTCAGATCAGTTGACTCTAGGAAAGCATACCACTGTTGAGAAACTGATAAATTTAGTGTTTGACTTTCTGCTCACTTCTGTTTTACGTGACCTTATATTAGGTAGTGAATACTTCAAATGAAGTGAATTATTAATGAGCATGTTTGGCTGAAAGATACCTTGGAGATCATCTACTCTGACTCCTTCATTTTATGAATGAAAATTGTGAGTTTCTTCGACTATATAGCAAACTAGTGGTTATTTTGGAATTATCTGATTCCCAACCCAGTTCTCTTTCCTTTATAATAAAGCCCACTGTTAATTGTATCAATAAAACTGAGTCATGAAGACATTATGGTTGTTTTGGTTTTAACATTCCTAGGTCAGATAAGGAATTAGTTTTGATGGAATATGCTTAAGAAGAGGAACGTTGACAGAACGGATTAGTAGATTAGCTCAAAAGGAGTGAGAATTACATGATGAGAGACATTAGAAGCCATGCAGTAGAGGGAATTGTGAATGTTAAGATTGAAGAAGAAATGACTTTGGGGGAATGGGACAGTCATAATAACTTCTCGAGCATTTAGAAGAGGTTTTGGACAAAGACTAAGTCTGTAAGGCCCCAAATGGGGTAGAATACGGGTAGAGAATCAATTTCTATATGATAGAAACATTGATATTCTCACAATTTAGGATTTACTGGGTAAGCAGAAGCTAGATGGTCCTAACTGATAGAAATGATGTAAAGAGAATTTTTCCATATGGCCTCAGTCCCTTTCAATGCTACAATAACTTGGAATAGTGATTAAAACTCTACTTCTCTAGACTGAAGTGAAAATTAAAGTATTTCTCTTCTCCCATAAACCTCATTTGTTTAGGTGACTAAGGATATATGTAAAGCCTCTCTGAATTTTCAAGGATCAGAATGACCAGAGTCTTAAGATACATATTTTAAAAAATCATATTGGGCTCTGTAATTTGATCACTAAACTTTCTAAAAGTATTATATAATGATTTTTAAAATTTACTAACCAACATAGGAGGTGCTATTTTAGAAACCTGTAAGTAATTTTTTTGTTGATGTCTCTAATTAGATTTGGGAAAATTGGCATGCCTTTTCTGAAAATGTAGCTAGAATAAAAATTATCCTTTTAGAGTATTGTAGTATTCTCATCCAATAATGTAGCCCCCTTGGTTAGCTATATCTTGACATCTTTAAAGTTTGGGGGTTGCTTATATTCCTGCCTGGTGTTAAGGTCAATAGACAATGACTTATTCATGATATAATACGAGCCAGTGATGTGAACGTTTTCAGCTCTCAAGTCAGTAGGTGTTTGTAAATATGTGCATATACATATAAAATACTCTGTGTTTACTGATTGTGAAACCATGTAATACAGGTTGTTGTTGGCTTATGCTGAAACTTCTTGAAAGAAGCCCACTTTGAAAATGTGTTGCTGTTGAAGCTAATAGTATGATTCAGGTACTGTCTTTCAAAAGTACTGCACTTAAAGCTTGTTTTAAAGACATGTATTGGTAAAAACTTCTGTACAGTGTCAAATCTAGCATTGTGTATGTTCACTTTCCAAAAAGTATCCATTCTTCCTTAAATTTGAAAGTGTGATTGTATTTAGCATTTGCCAAAAAGATATATTCAAGTTAAGTGGAATTTGTTAGTTAGAATTATTTTTTTACACTCTTGGTGTTGTATTTAAATTGGATATGAATGGATGTTTAAAGTTAACCAGGAATCACATTTCTTTTATGAATTGTTGTAATGGATGTTTTGAATGGGTGTTTCCCATTTGAGAACTCTGTTATGTACTTGGGTCAAAATTGTTAAAACCATGTTTCTACTTTTGTGTCAGATAGAGGAAAGGGTCGCCAGAGACAAGCCATTTTGGGAGAACACCCTTCTTCGTTTAGACATGATGGCTATGGTAAGTTGTCAAGGCAGAAAGAAGATAGTATAGATGAACTGTTTGACTTTCTGCATTTCTGATGAACCATGGCACATTTCTTGTCTCTGTATCTTTCCTGCTCATCTGACTCGGTTTATATAGGATCAGTCCCTTATAGTGTATTCCCAGGAGTTGTCCAAAATTTGTTTTCTTAGGATATTGATTAAAAAAAAAATCCTTGAGATAAATGAGAGCTACTGGTTGGGGATTTAACACTTTTTTGCCATTATATTTTAGTGTGGTTTTGATTTTTAATGGGTTCTGGCTTGTAAGAGGACCAGAAAGAAGTATTTATTGTTCAGTAAGTGTATTTTCTTTCATTCCAGCAATTAGGAACAGAGGAATTTTGAGTAATAAAAGACAGAAAGAATAGGGTATTTGTCAAAAAGGAAACATGCTTCTGGTTAGACTCACCTAAAAGTTCTGTAGTTGGTACTTGGGCTTCAGTTAAATTTGTTCTTACTTATTCCCCTTTTAAAACTTCTCAGCCTTTACTGTTTGCTATGTTGATAAGATTATGGAACCTAGAATAATATTCTTCCCCAGGAAAAAGTTAGGTAACATTAGATATCAAACTGTTGCTCTTATAAGTAGATGTTGAGAATTGCTATTGATAAGACTTTTAACTAGCTGTAAATTGTTTTAAAATATTCTTTAGTTTTTAGTGGTAGTTATTGAATCCACCTATTCTGTGCTTTAAAGTTGAAGTACAATGCTATTAAAAGTGGCAGAAAATAGAAATTGCTATATTATAGTCTTGGGATTGGTTACTGAAAAGCCCCTAGTATTACCTATTGTCCTAAGTGTTTCAAATTGCCTACATACTTGCTTTAATGACTGTTCTTAGCTATGAGTTTTAGCTTATTTTTTTTTCTTGAGATGGAGTCTTGCTCTGTCACCCAGGCTGAAGTGCAGTGGCACAATCTCGGCTCGCTGCAGCCTCCGCCTTCTGGGTCAAGCACTTCTCCTGCCTCAACCTCCCAAGTAGCTGGGATTATAGGCATTAGCCACCATGCCTGGCTAATTTTTATATTTTTAGTAGAGGCGGAGTTTCACTGTGTTGGCCAGGCTGATCTTGAACTCCTGACTTGGTGATCCATCTGCTGGGATTACAGGCGTGAGCCACCGTGCCTGGCCAAGTTTTAGCTTATTTTCTAGTGTGTTTCTTTTGAACTCTAGGAGTGTGTGTGTGTGTGTGTGTGTGTGTATGTATGTGCGTGCACGCATCTTCAAGATTCCATAGTCTGTATGGTAGAAAAGATTGAAACCATCTCTGTTTTGTCAAAACAATAAGTGTGGTATAGAACGAAAATCTTACTACAATTGGTTTAGTGAGTATGTACCTTGATTGTTTTTCTTAGTTGTTCCTATAACAGAGTAAATTTTTTTTTTTGAGATAGAGTCTTGCTCTTTCGCCAGGCTGGAGTGCAGTGGCACGAACTAGGCTCACTGCAACCTCTGTCTCCCAGATTCAAGCAATTCCCCTGCCTCAGCCTCCTGAGTAGCTGGCACTACAGGCGTGTGCCACCACGTCCGGCTAATTTTTTGTATTTTAGTACAGACGAGGTTTCACCATGGCCAGGATGGTCTCGATATCCTAACCTCATGATCTGCCCACCTCGGCCTCCCAAAGTGCTGAGATTATAGGCGTGAGCCACCACGCCCAGCCTTGTAACAGAGTAAATATTAAACATGGTTGTATGGGTAGTTCTGATCTGGCAGTAAAGAAATACTGAGAGTCTGTTGCACTTTGCATAATGGAGGATTACAAATAATTTGCTATTACAAGTCTGTAGTATAGTTGTAGAGTTGTGGCAGTCAGCTGAAGGCTAAAAACTGGTTAAATATTTTGCCAAAGGGGATTAGAAGAATCTGTGAAAGAATAAATGAAGGACAAGGAACTCTACTGTAGTAGTGTTGAAACAGATTATTTTCTTAGTATAAGTGTGCCTTCCTTTATAAAATATTTTACTGAAAAATTGTATAAACAAAATATGTCATATACCCTACAAGAACTCTTTTTGAAAAGCCTATTGTGAAATTCTTTGATAGTTGTGGTGGGATTGTATAGGGAGATATCCATTCTGAACTATGTCCATTAAAATATTTAACTCTGAGGTTAATTCGTTCTACTTTTCTAGGGAAGTAAGAAGAATGGGGTATATGAGGAAAGAGAGTGAATAAAGAGAGGCAGAGAAGAGAAGTAAGATGAGTAATAGGGGAAAAAGCAAAGATGGGGGTGTGTGCTAGTGATATTGAGCCTTTTTACAAATATTACAAATCACAACTGTATCCCTTCAGATCAGCAGTTCACCAAAACAGGTTTACTTGCATTTGGGATCACATTATAGATGACTTTTCCTTTTCCTATGTAATAATCTATAAGAAAGGGAATAGAAAAAGTTAATGATGGTTCAGGACCTATAGATTCCATCAGATTAAATTTGTTCATTGGTTTATTATAGCAGTATAAAGTCTGTGTGAATCATCACAATTCTATAAATTTAATTTGGGAAGCCCAGACTTACGAAATGAACTGGTAGAAGCTTTCATAGTTGAACCATGGCAAAATGGATATATAGATTTATTTGCTATAAGCTCAAGAAGAGTTTGTTTTTTAATTGCTAGCATCTTTGGATATGGTTTGTGGACCAAAGATTTTAAAGCTTGCAAGATGGAAAATGCCTTCAAAATGTTAATATACCATTTATGTAGCATTTTACCACATAAGTGACTTTCTTTTTCCTTTTTTTTTTTTTTTCTGTGAGACTGAGTCTCACCTGTTGCCCAGGCTGGAGTGCAGTGACACAATCTTGGCTCACCGCAGCCTCCATCTCCTGGGTTCAAGTGATTCTCCTGCCTCAGCTTCCCGAGTAGCTGGGATTACAGGCAGGTACCACTGTGCCCAACTAATTTTTTTGTATTTTTTTAGTAGAGATAGGGTTTCACCACACTGGCCAGACTGGTCTTGAACTCCTAACCTCAGGTGATCCGCCTGCCTTGACCTCCCAAATAGCTGGGATTATAGGCATGAGCCACCATGCCTGGCCAAGTGAATTTTTTAAATACGTGAAGCATTAGTTTTTTTAAACATCCAAACTTTTTGCATTATCAATTTAGTATAGAAAACTTTTAAAAGACTTATGATTTTTCTCATCTTAAACAATATAGGTAATAATTTAAATAGTATAGATAAGATAATACTGTTGGCTCAAAGCCATAATTACAAACATCAGTTATTCTTTTGCACTGATTTTGGTTGTTACTTAGGGCAGTAGATCTCAAAGGTTTTGGACCTTAGCCACTATACACAGAGTAAAAGTTTCCACTGCCCATCTACCAAGTGTCTTTCTACTGCCCATGAAAAAAAATTAGTGATAATAGTGAAGTGTCATCACTGTACAAGCGAATGGTAGGTGTTGGGGAGGCAGTATATTATGTATATATACTTTTGCAATAGGAATAAGGATGATTGATATTTGAATCTTGGTATATATGTAACAGGCTAAATTAGAAGCTAAAATATGTAATTACTAACCAGTCACTCATATTGATTGTTTTGTTAAACTACCAATTGCCAAAAGAAGGATTAGTTGAAATCCATGACCAATTTAAGGAAATACTGATGATGATGCATTGATAAAGTATTCCTCCCTAAAATACAGAAATTCACACTGTGTTTGCCTGTGCTTAATGGTAGTGTTACTGTGTTGTTATGAATGGCAGCTGTGATTAGAATACTGAAAATTTGAGTCCATCATAAGCTCTAATAATATGTTATGAATACCAAAATTTAGTAGTTCTTAGTAACTCACTTAGTAGATGACAGGTGTCTACTTAGTCCTATATACAAGTGCAACTCAGTGGCATAACATACTCTTTACCTTGAGAAATGGAGAACGGACTTGGGTTTTTGGATTGGTTTTGCATATCAGGGGGACCTTTGCGTGTACCCCAGGCAATGCTTCTGTTGTAATTAGGAGCACCTAAGATGTGAAGGGTTTCTGTTTCTAAGCTGCATGTCTCCATCTTAGTTGCTGCTTTTCAGTTCCTCTGCCTTTCTTCTTCCTGCTGTAAAATGTACCCTATGCTTACTTTTAGTGTCACAGTTTTTCCACCCTCACTTCTTTTTATTCTATACTCTAGCTTTATTTTTTGTTACTTCTGTTGTGGTTGGGAAAAACAGATAAAGTTGTTTAAAGCTACTCTAAAGTTAGCAAATTGATTCTTAATGAGGATTCTCAGTGTAAGAGACATAGGGGGGTGTGTGTGTGTGTGTGTTTCTGCTGAAATAGTTTTAGATACTCAGGAATTATTTCCTTCTGAGTTCTTGATATTGTTTCAAAAAATGGAAGTTGTAGAGTAATAAGACACCTGTGTGTAGTTGAGGTATTAACTAAATCTAGGTTTTAATTTCCTAAATTAGAATTAGGGGAAAAAGAAGCCAACCTGAAACTACATAGTAAAACGTATTCAAGGAGACAACTTTTCAGTGGAACTGAAGATGTTTTTTGTTGTATCTGTATAGAGATAGCATCCTAGATTTTACTGTACATGTAATATTACTACTCCTCCAAAAGACATTGACAGGAGGTTTATTTTAAAATTTGAGGTATAATTTATATATAGTGGCCCCAAATTTTACATTCATTTTCTTAACCCCCCCATAGCCTTTTTTGATAAACTACCATTTTTTAAAAATATGAACTTATAGCCTGGTGTATACAGGTATAGGTATATTGGATCTGGTACAAATGAATATGGATTTTATTAATTTTCCTCAGGTTATACTTAAATATTAATACAATTGAGTTTTGTTCGTACATCAAACTTAGCTAATGTTAAAAGTTTATTTTTTGTGTGGTATAGTATATCTAATAAAGTATTTAGAAACAGAATTATATGTATATGTTTATTTATTTATTTATTTATTTTGATCATTTTTGTAGGATCCCATGGTCCATTATTGCCTTTACCAAGTCGTTACAGAATGGGCTCTCGAGATACACCTGAGCTTGTTGCTTATCCATTACCGCAGGCTTCTTCCTCTTACATGCACGGAGGAAATCCCTCTGGTTCAGTTGTAATGGTTAGTGGATTACATCAACTAAAAATGAATTGTTCAAGAGTCTTCAACCTATTCTGCTTATATGGAAATATTGAGAAGGTAAGTTTCTCTTCATATTAGTTTCTTTTGCTAGGATATTCAGTAGTAATTCTGAAAAGGCTGCAAATATGTATCTTCTTGCATCAGGAACATCCATGTTCTTTCAGTAATGACCCCCATAGGCTAAAAATCCATTATATAAGAACTCTGGAAAATGTTTTTTGTTGGTAAGTAATAAGTATAGGTTGTTGATACTACAAATATTTTTTAAATAACTGATATAAAAAGAAGTCTAAAGCAGTAGTTTAATCAACTACTGTGGTATGATAGGCATGAAGTCTATATTTTGGTGCTCTCATTTCAAAGCGATTCTAGCATTTAACATGTTGAAAGAGCAGTTACTTTCATGGAGGTATATATAAAAACAAGCTTCAGAGCCTAGCCAGAAGTCATGAATTTCAGAAGAGTTTTGGAATTTATACACTTGCCTCCTAAATGCCAGGGTTCTATTATCTTCAGAGATACCATGTGCATTTAGCTCAATCAGTGTTCCAAACTGACCCACTTTGATAGAATGTGTCCAGAACTGTCCGGAGAT
The DNA here is from genome assembly GCA_963573385.1 of Cacajao melanocephalus. Lineage (NCBI taxonomy): Eukaryota > Metazoa > Chordata > Mammalia > Primates > Pitheciidae > Cacajao > Cacajao melanocephalus. The sequence continues at coordinate 51,592 of CAUYLG010028279.1, forward strand.
TTACATATTTTGAAGGCCTTTAACAATTTTATCTTTACTATTTATCAAATAACTGTAGTTTCCCCAAATCTGTGACATTTTATTTATTGATATCTCACAAATATGAGATAAATCATTTTTGAAAGAATCAAGTAGGAAAATGACTGGTAGTCTTAAGTTACCAGTTGTTTGATACACTTGCTAATTTGAGTTTTAGTACTGCAGTAATGTGTTTTTTGTCCTGTTGTTTTAAGTGATTTTAGTGTACTTTGCAACAATAAATACTTAGAGCATGTGAGTCACTGTGTGTGGGTGGGGAACATGGCTTGAAAAGTTGGTACATTTAGTTCTTAGTTCATTAATTCTAAAGTCTCCTTGATCTAAGGAAGCAGCTCTTGAGAATTCTGAAACAAGAATTTTGTCAACCATTTGATCACAGTTAAAAAAAAAAAAGGAAACTCCGCATTTGGTTTGGGGGATAAAACATATGGGATACTTTTGCTTATGTAATTGGCCAAGAATACATGGGATAGGTTTAGTAACATTGGGAGCAGTAGTTCAGATTATTTTCACACAGACACTTTATCTTAGACCCAAGCGTTAAGTCTAGGGGACTGCATGTTTGATAATTAAATGGGCTTTAATGTATATTTTAACTTTCTTTATATTTTCTTTTTGTGCTTTTCACATGCAGACAAAATCAGGCAATTTAATCAACATCTTTAGTAGATCTTTGTCTTTTGTGTTATGAACTAATTGTCTCATATGATGTAGAAACTCAAATTACTTTTTCTAATAAAACAGATTTTCTGTATGTTATTTGACTAATTTTAGTCTCTTTTAACTCTACATCTCACGGGCTTTTAAAACATTTTAAATGATACGTGATATGCTGTAATATGTTGAACTCAAAACCATCATAATCCTTTAAAAATCTATATATAGTTAATTTTTTCTAACTTTCTTTTAGAGATTTACCAATATAAGAACGACATACTTATGTACTTAGTCACTATGAGATTTGTAGATAGTCATTGGATTAAATCAAGGGAGAGGAATTTTGTACATGAGAAGACAGGAGATTTCAAATAAAGCTGAAAAATCCTGTTATGACTGAGTTTTGTTCAAGTACAGGTGTAGTATATCCTATTAAAATGGATGGTTGAAGTGATGGAAATAGATGGCTTTATTGCGTTTATTGTGTAAATACATTCTCAGTCTCCTTTTCGAGGTTAATGGATAAGGAAATATATTCAAGGTGTTGTCTCTGCCATTGGTACAGGAGTCCTCCCTTAATCCACAGTTTTGCTTTCAGCTACTCACTGTTAGCTGCTCCAGCAAGTGGTGACGATAGTAAAGTAAGATATTGTGAGAGAGAGAGACAGCGCCAAGTATGTGCATGTTCACATCATTTTTAATATAGTGGATTATTATAAGTTTTCCATTTAGTTAGTCTATTACTGTGCTTAATTTATAAATTAAACTTTATCATAGGTATGTATGTATAGGAAAAAGCATAGTGTATATATATGATGCTTATGTATAGTATATACTATGCTTAACCTCTATCTATCTTTGTGCCTCCCTCCCTCCCTCTCTCGCTCTCTTCCTCTGTTTTAGTACTATCTGCAGTTTTTTTTTGTTTTTGAGACAAGGTCTCGCTCTGTTGCCCAGGCTGGAGTGCAGTGGCACAATCATAGATTACTGCAGCCTCTAACTCCTGGGCACAAGCAATCTTGCCTCAGTCTCCTGAGTAGCTGGGACTACAGGTGTGTGCCACCATGTCCAGCTGTTTTTTTGTATTTTTTTTGTGGAGATGGGATCTCACTATGTTGCCCGGGCTGATCTCAAGCTCCTAGGCTCAAACAAGCATCCCACCTTGGCCTCTCAAAGTACTGGGATTACAGGTGTGACCCACTGCACCACACATTGTCTGCAGTTTCAGGCATCCACTGGGGTTCTTGGAATCTATCCCTCAAAGATAAGGGGGAACTACTGTACTTAATAGCTGCTTAGGGACTTCCCAAGGGCTAAGCACTATGCTGAATGATGTTTATACCTTCTAACTCTTACAGCATTATATTCTAAAACTGGAAATAGTACAAGAGGATAAGTATGGCGTCTGCCCAGCCTGTCCTGAAATAACTTGTATTCCCCTATGTTCCACAAGCCTTCCTGTGACAATGCTATCTCAAGGCTGTTCTGTAGTATTTGTTACATAACATCTTGTTTTGTTTATTGCGTTAATAGAATTCTACATAGTTTGTAATTACTATTTTGTTTACTTTTTAATTTCTGACTTAACTATAAGAATATGAAATTCAAGAAGATAATGTCTGTTAACATTCACCATTAAATTCCTAGTACCCACCACAGTGCTTATCAAAATATATTAGACACTGAATAACTATTTGTCGATAGGATAAATATTAATGAGTCCTGCCAGATGTTATTATTTGTATTTTCAGAGACAGTTCATGGCTCAGAAAAGTTAAGTATATTGCCCTCAGATCACACAATTAATACATGTCAGAGTTAGGGTAAGCCTGTGCTGTTCTTCAGTGTGCTATACAATAGTAGTATAGTGTTCCCTTTTAACTGTTGAATTTTGATAAGAGTTAAGGGTATCTTACAACATGGCAGAATATAGTTAAGATTCCAGGTGATCTTCTGTATTTTGCTTTAACCACTTAGGTCATATTGTCTTTAAAAAATTATGTTACTGTAAAAGGGAATTAAATGGTCACCTTTTCGGGATTTTGTGTTTACAGGTAAAATTTATGAAGACCATTCCTGGTACAGCACTGGTAGAAATGGGTGATGAGTATGCTGTAGAAAGAGCTGTCACACACCTTAATAATGTCAAATTATTTGGGAAAAGACTTAATGTTTGGTAATTATCTATCTTAAGTGATGAATTTTTAAAAATATTTTAAAATCCTTGTCCTTTTTATTAGAGACATTAATGTCAACCTGAGAACATTTTAATGTAACTGAGGGCACATCTGAAACAACAGCTATAGTAGTATTATTTTAGACAAGGGTTGGGGTTGTGTCACTCAGATTTTGCTTAGCTGTACCTGCTTTTTAGTCTTACGATGATAAAACATGTTAAAATGGTCCAGTTTTTATGTTAAAGTTTTCTAATATGAGAATATATTTAATAGATCTTTCTAATTGATGCCTAAACTACAAGAGTGATTGATTATAACTCAAAGTAAATCCTCTATTTAAATAGCTCTATATATGACTTTTTTGGTTAAGATTTATGCAAGCAAAATATATTAAAAGAGACTGCTTGCTTTTTATCTAACAAGGTATTTTTGTATGTCTTTTCTTTTCAATCTTTAGTGTGTCTAAACAACATTCAGTTGTTCCAAGTCAAATATTTGAGCTGGAGGATGGTACGAGTAGCTACAAAGATTTTGCAATGAGCAAAAATAATCGCTTTACAAGTGCTGGCCAAGCATCTAAGAATATAATCCAGCCACCCTCCTGTGTTTTGCATTATTATAATGTTCCATTGTGTGTCACAGAAGAGACCTTCACAAAGGTAGGCACTGAAATACAAATGTGTGTAAAATGTCGCCATTTCCTATTTTAAAATAAATCTTTGCTTCATTTTGAAGTCTTCTTGCTCATTCTTTTGCTTTTGGTACTACTAGTATTTTATTTACTGAGTACTTGATAGTTTATTCTTTGACCACTGTACTTTTCTGGCCTCTATTCCTCACTGGTCTTTGTTGATTTATGGCTCAGTCCTTTTGAGAGTTGGATTTAGAATGAGGTAGTCTTACTCCAGCATAAAGAGTTATTTAAAGAATCATGTTTTTAAATCTCACCCATAACAAAATTTTATATATCCTGGTCTTTTCCCCTAACTTAGAAGATACTAAGTCGGAACTGTAAGAAATACTTCAGATAAGAAATGATTTTCTGGAACTCTACTCCCTACCTTAGGTACTAGATAAATCCTGGTCAACTCTGAGAAGATATATTTCAGTTAACAAATCTGTGGTTTTATTGTACAGCACTAAGTTACTTTGCGTAGTTTATAGAATTTTACTATTTTTAATTGATTTCTCATACAGCTTGACATTAATCTAAAACCATGCTTGATTTAATCCATTCATTCCAGAATCAAAACTTAAATTCTGCCATAAAGTTTACTTTCTATCTAAAAGTGGGATATTATTTTGGCTATATTTTTAATGAAGTTTTACCTTCTTTGGCAGTTGTGTAATGACCATGAAGTTCTTACCTTCATCAAATATAAAGTGTTTGATGCGAAACGTAAGTGAACAGTCCCTCTTTTAAAGTTTTCTGGTGAAGTTGGTCATAAACAAGTAACAACTGAGTTTGTGTTTCTTTGTTGTGTTTTAGCTTCAGCCAAAACACTTTCTGGGCTATTAGAATGGGAGTGCAAAACTGATGCAGTAGAAGCCCTTACGGCACTGAATCACTATCAGATAAGAGTCCCAAGTAAGTAAAATGCTTTATTTGTGTCAGAATTATTTAGTGGGAGTTACCTTCACAGAAACATTCACAGTAATATAAAAATAACACTTAATAGGTTTCTTTAAAAATGCAGATAAAAGCCAGACGCGGTGGCTGACACCTGTAATGCCAGCACTCTGGGAGGCCAAGGTCAGCAGATCATGAGGTCAGGAGTTCGAGACCAGTCTAGCCAACATGGTGAAACCTCGTCTCTACTAAAAATACAAAAATTAGCCAGATGTGGTGGTGCGTGTCTGTAATCCCAGCTACTCAGGAGGCTGAGGCAAGAGAATTGCTTGAACCCAGGAGGCAGAGGTTGCGGTTAGCAGAGATTGTGCCACTGCACTCCAGCCTGGGCAACAGAGTGAGACTCCCATCTCAAAAAAAAAAAAAAAAAAAAGATAAATACAAAGAAAAAGGGACATTAATTCCTGTGTTACCTATCTATTGCTGTATAACAAATTGCCATAAAATTTAGCATCTTAAAACAGCAGACATTTATTATCTTACTGTTTCTGAGGGTTAATATTCTGGGCGCATTTCAGCTGGCTGGTTCAGGCTTAGGATCTCTCATGAAGTTGCAGTCAAACTGTTGTCTAAGTCTGCAGTAATCTCAGGGCTTGATTGAAGCTGGAAGATCCACCTCCAAGCTCACTCATGTGGTTGTGTGCTGGCTATGTTAAGCCACGTTGGACTTTTCATGGTAGCTGATTTCTCTCTGAGTGAGAGATCCAAGAGATAAATCAACAGTGTTTTTATAACCTAACATTGGAAGTGACATACCATCACTTAAGGTTATAATTTTTTTGGTCACAGAGACCAGCCACCAGCCATAGTGCAGTGAGCGTAGGAGGGAACTATACAAGGGTGGGAGTACCAGGAGGTTGGAATCACCTTCAAGCTAGCTTCCACAATCTCTGTTTATCATTTTAGAGGAAAGCAGTGCATACATATGGTTAGAAAACTCAGACAATACATAAAGGTACAAAATGAAAAGTTAAAGCTTTCTATGACCTCTAACCTTTTTGTCTCATCCTTTTTTTCAATTCCCTAATGTGTATATTTAATTATATATATTTTTAAAACTTGGCCAGGTGCTGTGGCTCATGCCTATAATCCAGCACTTTGGAAGGGCGAGGTGGGCAGATCGTCTGGAGTTCGAGACCAGCCTGGCCAATGTGGCAAAACCCTGTCTTTACTAAAAATACAAAAAAAAAAAAAAATTTAGCTGGGTGTGGTGGCACACACCTGTAGTTCCAGCTACTCAGGTGGCTGAGGCAGGAGAATCACTTGAACCCAGGAGACGGAGGTTGCAGTGAGCCAAGATGGTGCCATTGCACTCCAGCCTGGGCGACAGAGCAAGACTCCGCCTCAAAAGAAACAAAATCAAAAAAATAAAAACTTAAATAAAATGATTTTTTTGGTACATATTTTCCTATGTCTTGCTGTTTTAATATCTTGGAGCTATTTCTATATTGGCACGTACAAAGCTGCTGCTTTTTTTTTTTTATTGTATTTTAAGTTCTAGGGTACATGTGCATAACATGCAGGTTTGTTATATAGGTACACACATGCCATGGTGGTTGGCTGCATCCATCACCCCATCATCTATATTAGGTTTTTCTCCTAATGCTATCCCTCCCCTATCCTTCACCCCCAACAAAGCTGGTGCTTTTAAGCATTTTCAGGATAGCTATTCATAGTTGAGATGTGTCACAGTTTATCTTATTTACCCATCTCCCTACTGATAAACAGTCTGGTCGCTTCTGTTTGTTTTTTCTATTATTGTAATAAACATCTTTATGTTGCACTTTTTTATTTAAAAAACCTTTTTGTAAATTTTTTACTATACTTTTTAAAAAATTGAGACAAAGTCTCACTGTGTTGCCCAGGCTGGTCTTGAACTTCCGAGCTCAAGTGATTCTCCTGCCTCCACCTCCCCAAGTGCTAGGATTACAGATGTGAGCAACCATAACCAGCCAATAGTTGCACTTTCTAATGTGTATTTGTAGGGCAGTTTAGTGTAGGGCGTAAAGGTTTAATTAGGTAAAATGTTGCTAGATTGTACTTTATAAAGTTTGCACCAGTTTACCACCTTTGATATATGAAAGGGCTCATTGCTTAACACTCTTAGCAACATTGAGTGTTGTCAGACATTCAATTTTTACCATTATGATAGATGAAAAATGGTATTCCATTGTTTTAATTTGTGTCAAGTAAAATTGTCACCGTGTTTGTTTGTTGTCTCCGTAATAGTAACAGTGGCCTCTTTTTTACCACGCAAGAAAACGCAAGTTTACATTTTGAAACTTTGTGCTGTGTAATTTACTTTGATCCTGGATCTAAAGGGTATTACAACTTTATTTTTTAATAATAGGGAAAAATTACTTTATTGGGTATGGTGATAAATGATAGTTTAAAAAAGAGAAAAAAAACACTGAATGATTTATAGTTGGAATAACATCTGAAATTTGCTTTAAAATATTCTAGCTTTCAAAACTGTGTGAAAGGTAGGTAGACAAAGTAAGACTGCCGAATATTGACAATTATTGAAGCTGGGTGATAGGTATATGGAGATTCATTAAACCTATCTATGTATGTTTGAAAATTTCTTAATAAGTTAAATAAGAAACACTTTTTTTTTTTTTTCCTTTTGAGACAGGGACTTGCTCATTTCCTAGGCTGGAATGCAGTGGTACAATCACAGCCCACTGCAGCCTCAACTTCCCTGAGCTCAAGTGATCCTTCTACCTCAGCCTCCTGAATGCCTGGGCTACAGGCTTGCAACACCATGCCCAGCTTATTGATGTCTATTTAAAAAAATTTTTTTAAATGTTGGGGGTCCTGCTGTGTTGCCCAGGCTGGTGGTCTTGAACTCCTGGCCTCAAGCAATCCTCTGGCCTCAGCCTCCCAGGTTGCTGGGATTATAGCACAAGCCACAATGTCGACTTTCTTCTTATTTTACTTATAGTTAAAAAAAGGAAATTTTATTAAGTAGTGAATCAGGCTTAATTTTTGAGAGAAAGTTTTAAAAAGCTTTAAAGTTATATGAAATACATTAAAGATAATGTATAGATTGTAAACTGTCTGGAGACAGAGAGAGTTATGTATGTTTTTATCCTCTGCAGTGTCCTGTACATACTTGTTGTTGCATATGCTTTTTCTCTTACAGGAATTTTTTTCTTTAATGAACTATAGCTTTTAATACTAAAATTGTGATACATTAAGATAGCAAAACCGGTTCTTTGCTTTGATTTCTTATATATGCAATTGAGGAAGAGCTATTTATGCCAGGTCTGAAAAAGGAAGGAAAAATTTATAAAATGGAAAATATTTTTGTGAATTATACCCAGTTTTTTTCCCCAGTGATTTCAAAACTTATATGCCCCATTGATGAACAGAGATTTAATAATAAATTTCATGGAACCTTTTGGGATCATAGATGTCTTCATATACATATCAGTGTTGTCCTACTTCCCAGGCTATATTTCAATTGGCTTTTATAGAGTTAACCGCTGGCAGTATTTTTGCATTGTGAGCTTTGCTGCTTAATCCTGGTACTATTTATTCGTTCATGATTAATTCAGTAAAAAAAGTTGAGTGCCAGACAGTGTTGAGAACAATAGAAATGTAGCAGTGAACAAAAAGTCCCTGCCTTCATGAGCTTGCCTTCTAGTAAATATGAATAAAAATCTTCCCCTTACATAGAAATTTTACTTCCTTCTTTTTTTTTTTTTTTTTGAGGCGGAGTTTTGCTCTGTTGCCCAGGCTGGAGTGCATTGGTGCAAACTCAGCTCACTGCAACTTCTGTCTCCCAGGTTCAAGTGATTCTCCTGCATCAGCCCCCTGAAGAGGTGGGACTACAGGTGCACACCACCACACCGCCTAATTTTTGTATTTTTAGTAGAGACAGGGTTTCACCTCTTTAGCCAGGCTGGTCTCAAACTCCTGACTTCAGGTGAGCCACTGTACCTGGCCAATTTTATTTCTTTATATTCCTGCTTTATATTCACCATATTCTTTATATTTACTATAAAAAGGTGAAATAATTTACTCGGCTACTTCAAGGTGACCTTGAAAGTTTGATAAAGTGAAATATTAACTCTTTTTTTTTTTTTTTTACTTTTTACAGATGGTTCCAATCCCTATACATTGAAGCTTTGCTTTTCTACATCATCCCATTTATAAGAAGAGAAGAGCATGTTAGAATTTATGTTCACCTTTATTACAATTTCAAAGCTACACTTCATTAAAAAATAATCTAAAATGGTTGATCTCATGTTGCCTTGCTTACTTTAAGATCCTGTTCTGTTAATAAACATATTTTGCCTTGAGTAAATTTGTTGTAAACTTAAATATTGAATTGTTTTCATTTTAAGATAGAATATCATAATATAGACTATCTACAGCTTCAGTGTAGATTATACAGATATATGATTTCTAACCTTATTACTGTAATTTTTCTTCCACAGTAAAAATATATTTGCATTCTTAATGCTAATTATCTGCAAGTATTTTTCCATTGTGTAAGAGATTAATGCAGGTGAAAGTATTGCATTTTAATATAGAATTCCTATTATATGTTTACATGTTTATGTTGCAGTTGCCCAAACATAACTTGTATTTATTATTTTAATCAAGTTTGAGAATAACATTGCATATGTTGAATTTTAAGTACTACATATTTAACTGATTTTATATTTCTGAAAGGCTAACAGACATGGATACACTTGTACAGTACGCATTCAAACTTATTTAAATTGGTGTATTTTTTTTAAGTCACTGTCCATGTGTATTGACATGCCTCTGTTTCTAGTCCAGTTTGGAGATTTTATAAAGTTATAACAATGAGTTAACGTGTTCATTTTCATTTGTTGCATGTGACTTAAATACATCCAGTATTTGGCATTGAGATTTTAATAGAGGTTATGATTAACAATTCCTCTTATAGAGAATAATCTGGGATCCATGGATGCGCTTCAGAGAATCTGTGAACCCCCTAAAATTGTATGTAGATGTTTGGATATTTACATTTTTATTTTTTACTCTTGGATCCATTAGTAATATGTATTTTTCTATATGGTGCAAGATTTAAGGATCTAATTTTATTTTTATTCCAAACAGATAGCTGTTTGTCTCAATACCATTTATTAAACATTCTTTCTCCCACTGGATTTTTTTTTTCTTTTTAAAATAATACATCTTATACATAGGCAAGTAAGATTTAAGGACCAAACATGGTATTAAAAGACTATAGCACAATTGCTATCAAGTTCACAGCTTTTTTACAATAGAAAAACTGGTGTGGCCATTTTGTTTTCATCTTTTAAAGAAGGGAGAGTATGTATCATCTACCTAGCCATAACTGTGATATCCATAATTGGCAATAGCAGTTTTGTAATCCTGACAATTTTAAACAAATTTCCAAATGAAAGTTCCATTTAGATCTTTTGTAAAGACTTTATTTTAAATTTTAATGTAAAAAATCCTTTTAGAAATAAGGCAGGGGTTTAAAATTTTAGAGCTGTTGAATAGAAAGTTTAGATGGAAACTAAACACACATTGTTATTTGCCCTCATTTTGATGGCAGTGGACCAGCATTTAGCCCTGTAAAAATATAGAAAAAATTAAATTTAATCTAGAAGTATTTTAGACCCTTATCACAGCACCCAGTAAATTATGCCGAGGGTAACTGTGTGAACTGTGTTCTATGCTGGGCAATTTATGTTTACTTGTTGCCAATATAATACTTAAGTTTATCTAACTTTATAATAAACAAAGTTTTTTTTTTCCCTTATAAATACTTTTCTACCTCTGTTGAAAAATTGAAGTATCTTAATCTTGAAAGGTAACTTGTGGTTTATATAATAGTTGTCTACTCCTCTGAAAATTAATGTGAGTTGTCAGACTTTTTAATGCCTGAGATTTTAAGAAATAAACCTGTAGATTTTAAGAAATAAACCTGGCAGGGCTTATTTCATTTAGATTTTCTTTAACTAGTTTTGACTTGTGGAAATGATTTCTATCTGTAAGGCTATCTCTTCCTCAAAATAAGTGAAGTCATTGGGAGTAAACTAGTTGGTAAGTTGGACCTTGCTGATGGATACATGTGCTGGTGCGTAAGCCCTATACTGCTGCTGTCACTAATGTATTTGATAGTTTACTTAGCCATGACCGCTGTTAATGAAGTTTGCTTTGTGAATACTTTCCTCTTTCCTTAGCCTTGGCAACTTTCTTCTCTGTGCTATCTTTATGCTTTTAAGAGAACAAGAAAAAGCAGATTTAAGAGCTATAAAGGAATAATACTAGCTTTGAGTTTATTTTTTTAAATATTGAAATCCCATCTCTGTATCCAAATTCTGCCACATATTTGATAACAAATCTGCCAAACTGAGTTATGGAATATGAGCTGCCTTTTAAAATATCTATTTTCCTGCTGAAGGTATTACCCCACCAAATAAAAATATTTGCAACTGCAGCTGACATGATACTTTGCAAACATCCTAATGATTTGGTTATCTAAACTGTATTTTCTTGAACAGAACTGAGAAGAGGGAGAAGAGTGACTAAATGGCGTTAGTTGTTTCTTGTTTTCTTTACAGATAGGTTGCTAGGGAACTGCTTTTTAGTAGCTATCAGTGATACTCTTTCTGGAGTAAATAAGTTTTGAGTGTAGAACATTCTCCTATACTTAGGAATCTAAAGCACAAGGAGCTTTGTTTCACTTAAAGTTTACCCAAAGTACTTGTAAGAAAGATAACAGTGATGAACTTCCTATTTCCATATGGTTGTTTGGTCCAAGAGACGTTTAGTCCATTGAGGGTACATGTGAAGAGTTGCAGGCCTTTGTCTTCCTAGTACTACTGCTCTGTTCATGATGATTTTCATTGTCAACCAGGAAGTAAGTGAATGTGCAAGTATCAATCCTGTTTAAACCAAAGAAATTATTTGGGGTATTAAATCTGTGAATATTTGGGATTTCTAATAGTGGATATTTAATCCATAATACCATTGCTTTTACCTAAAACCTAGCATTTTCATCAAGTGTATTCAAGTGTTGATTAAAACTAAAATATTTTGTTTAGCTAAATACTGTCTTCCTAGGGATCTTAGTTCTAATGTTTTTTGAACTTGAACAAATATTATGGACTTTGCTTTACTACTTTCATATAAAGCCCTTCATCCGAGGGAACACTTGAAATTCTTAGTTGTAATTTACAAATGAGGAAGCTAGTAATGTTTGATATTGTTGTTTTCTCCATCCTCCATTCTGCCCTCCTCTATTTTGTAGCAGTAATCAAGGTTTGAGTGAGCCTGATTGCCTTAGTTTTATCACGTCTAGCTCAGTACCTGTTAAGGCAGGCAGGTCCTCCTAGAGGGGCATTTTGACTGTCTGTAGGGTTTGTTTTTTTTTTTCAGTGTTTAGGGGACACTGCAAACAATTTGATGGGTAGGACCATGAAGAATTATCCCTTGTCCTACATGACTTTCCGGTATCCTATCAGATATTCAAATAGGTAAAAAACCTGTTTATAATGATCTCATTCTAGAGTCTGATTTTTTAATATAGTAATGCAAAATATTTTTGTGTGGTTTTAATATGCAGTACGGTGAATTTCTAGCAATTCGACTACCTTATAAATCAAAGAAAGAATGTTGTTTGTTTAGAATGCTTTCAGGAGTTATTCGCCATTTTGGAAAATGTTATCATCAAAGTATTACTGGAATTGTCCTTATAATACACCAGGGTCAATTTTCATTTGTAGCTGCCACATTCATCTCTGTGTTCTATTGTAGCCATGCCTGAGCATTTATGTATTACAACATTTTATCATAAATTTTATTTCTCCCTTATATTACAATTAGAGTTTTATGTGGTTTTTCTTCAAATTGTGTGTGTCTGTGTATAGGTAGGTATTATCTAGGAATTTTATTTCAGCATAGTAAAATGAGATCAGATTGAGTGGGGAACCATTGCTGTAAACAAGGTAATAATCTGATTCTGTGTTGAACAGGTAACCTAGGTTGATCAGAGAATGATGCCTAGGATTTGTTAAATGGATGAAGAAGGCTCTCGAGGGGTATGGTCTGCATGTGTAAGGTTAGGCCTGGGATGGTTACAACCATTTTGCTGTCTTGAGGGAAACTAGCTAGTAAAGAAAAATTGATATACAGTGGAAACCATCTTGAGCATAGGCTATCTTGGTATTTTGTGCACAATACATCTGTCTTCAGATTTCTCTTTTGAGTTTGAAAAAAGCTGTGTATTTTAAGGGTCTTCATTTGCCTAAATCTCATTTTAACTAGCAGTTTAATTTCCAAACAACACAATCAAATGAAAGCACTGATAATTGACAGAAGGCCCTAATTTAAACATGAAATACCTTTTTCTTTTTGCCAACTGTAGGCTTTATTTTAAGTATTTTATTTGATGTTTAAACTGTTTTTTTTTTTTGGTAGAGATGGAGGTCTTGCTGTGTTGCCCAGACTGGTCTTTAACTCTTGGCCTCAAACGATCCTCCCACTTTAGCATCCCAAAGTACTAGGATTTCAGGCATGAGCGACTGTACCCGGCCATTTTACTCTTCTGTCAGATACCACAAAGTTTAGACATAGATGTAATATTTCTGGACACTTACCGAAAGTACCATGTGTAGATTTGTTAATGGCTATTTTAAGAGTTTCTAAAATTTAATGGGCAAAAATTACATATATAGGGTATAATGTATACATGATGAGATGGCTAAATCAAGCTAATTAACATATCTGTTACCTCACATACTTATTTTTTATGGTGACAGCATTTAAAAATCTACTCTACGGTCGTTTAATTTTTAAGAGCAGAAAGCACAGTTCCCTTGTGGTGCGACATAGTTATCAGGCTAAGCTGCAGAGCAGCCTTGAAATGTTTGCTTTGAATTGATTTGATAATTATAATCTGGTCATCATTTCTTTTCTCCTTTTTTTTCTCCCCAGTAATCGCAAAAGAAATTAAGAGGCAATGTTATTTTTTTTCGGGGAAGTAATCATATTTTATTGAGAGCCTGGAAAATCAGTAAATGGCCTGAAAGATCTTGATTGTTACCATAATTTTAGTATAGCTTGTTAAATAACAATACCAGTGGGATAGCTTAGGAGTGTGAAACTTCATTACAACTTAACGATTGTGAAGTTTAGGTTATTAAGGTGATTTTTGGATGTGACTTTATGTGAAATACCCTTTTCTTAGGAGAGTAGGGGAAGTAAAGGTAGATAATGCCTGTGCTGCCCAGTGATATTTAGCAGTGTTCTCAACAGTTAGGAGAGGAATGTTTTCTTTTGTGGGGAAATGGTTTCATGAGTAGCAAATAGGATCATGTGGTGAACTGAACTTTTAAAATATACTGACAGATAATCTGCAGATTCTGACTTAATTGGACTATGTGTGTATATATTCAAAGCAAATTAGCTATTGATTTATGTATCTGATTTTTTGATGTCACAAAGCATGAATGTAAAATAGATTATTTTTGTTTTAACTTAGAAATTCAAAGAAATAATGATAATTTTAAACCAAAAAACCTTCAGTTTCTACAAAAACCATTTCAGAAGTGTCACTTGCAACCATTTGGCTTCTTGGATTTTTTTTTTTTTTTGAGATGGAGTTTTGCCATTGTTGCCCAGGCTGGGGTACAGTGGCGTGATCTTGGCTCACTGCCAAGATTCAAGGTTCAAGCGATTCTCCTGCCTCAGCCTCCTGAGTAGCTGGGATTACAGGTGTGTGCCACCATCCCCGGGTAATTTTGCACTTTTAGTAGAGACGGGGGTTTCACCATGTTGGTCAAGGCTGGTCTCAAATTTCAAATTCCTGACTTCAGGTGATCCACCCGCCTCTGCTTCCCAAAGTGCCGGGATTATTGGCTTGAGCCACCGCGCCTTGCCTGGATATTTCAGTCATTTATTCCAGTATCTATCAAGTGCACATAGTATGCCAGACAGTACAAGTTCAGGCAGATGTTTAGCTTTAAAAAGTCAGAAGGTTAATTTGAGCTTAGAAGGGAAGCAACAGAAAAAATGGCCAAGCCCTCTTTCTAAATATGAGGCAGCTATTTCCTAAATCCTTAGGAGGAACTGAAAATTGGTTAGTGAGTCTTTAGTCTTTGAGTAATCTAAATCTTTTGGCTTTTATTAATTCCACTATAAGATGGAAAAATAAGGTCAAGGAATGATCAGCACTTGTGGGGGCGGGAAGCCTGTATAATAATTCTGTTTCAGAAACTGGGGATAGAGAGACCCAGATTTTGTGATCTGCCCAAGTTTAACAAAATAAATGGGGATGTAGTGACTTGAATCCAGATGTTAATGCTCAAAATCCTTACACAAAAGCCCTTTGGAGTCACTGAAATAATTTGCTCTTCTCAGTGAGTAGAAGTATTAGCTGTATTAGCCCAAGCAATGTTAATTGCTTTGGCAAATGCTTAGAAAGCAAAATTCTGGTTGCCAACTGGGGGTAATGGAGGTGTGATTGCTATTGGCTAAAAGATCAATTTTAGCTGATTAAAATGTTCTGAACTAGATAGGGGTGATGGTTGTACACCTTGTGAATGTACTAAATGCCACTGAATTGTACACTTTAAAAAGGTTAAAATGGTAATTTTATGTGTATTTTACTACAATAACAAAAAGTAGGTCTAGCCCAGCAATCTTTCAGTTTAAAGGCTAACACAGGTCTGCAAGGCTTAAATGTAGCTTGTTAGATAAATTGAGGAAGGTATGTGGGGAGAATCTATGAGTTAGTTTACTCCTACACCAGGAGGAGATGAGATCCTAAGTCTGATTTATGGTTGTATTTCTAGAGTGGCTGGCTATTTCTTTCACCTTGGACTATGGGATAAGATATTAGAGCCAGGGAAGAGAGCCCACTGAGGTATGTGTGATATATTTATAAATCCTTTAGAGGGTTTTAGGAATCTTGAAAAAAATCTAAAATGAGATAACTAACGTGTTTTGTTTTACACACCTGTATGATACATAATAAAACCTGAGATTTTGCTGCCTTACAGAAAATGGAGAGGACTGATGCCAGTATCAGCCACCTCAGTCATGGTAGAAGTTTTCTTGCTAGACTGTTACAAGGGTAATAATTATAGGACTGTGGCCAATACAAATTCAAGCTTGTCCTACAAAGGCCTAGTATGATCACTTATGCCACAATATTTCTCAGCAAGGCACTAGTATATGAGCCAGAATTTCCACCACTTGACCAGGAAGACTGAAATAGTTCCACAGCCTGTTGTACCTCCTCCTTCTGTGTAATAACCCTTTGCTCCCTACAGTTTTGCCTCTTAAACACTAGTCTCAGGATCAGTAAAACCGGTCATTTTTGTTAGTTTATTTATGTTTCTGAGGAAGGTAAGACTGCTTTGGCAAATTATTGCCATTATGTGTGAATGAAGACCACATGGTTTATAAATTGTAGGACAAGACACTGAAAGTGCAGAGGGAATACATTCTGGAGTCCCATCTTCAACCTACTTACCACCAAGTGTGACACATGGGATAGAGCTCAGGGCTGTGTGATGGGTTGTGATGCTCTTCCAACGAAGAATATGTGACAGGGTGCAGGGGAAAAGGGCAGAGACTGAGGGGCGAGGCCTGGATTTTAGTAATTTCTGTCACTATTTGGTCTTGGGGAACTCAGTTCCTAGGTCTAGTTCCTCATCTATATAACAGAGGTTAGGCTAGATGGCTTGGTTTGTTCAAGAATGCAGTTCTGTTCAGTACTTTCTCTGATTATTTTCTGGCTCAGCAGTTAACACTTGTGGAGAGGGGCTGCTGAAGTTCTTTGGATAAAATAGGTAAAATTGCTATGAGTAAAGGTTTTATTCTTGCCTGAATTATCCATATTGGGTTCTTAAATTGATTAAGTTAATTTAGTATTATTTTTGTTCCCTAGTAACTTTGTATTGTAGCAACAATCTTAGTGAATAAATGAAAGGATCATGCTGCCAGTTTCCTGCATCATGAAAAATGCTCATATGAGGATCCTTAAAGCTGGTCTAGGTCAGAGAGGTAGGTCAGACTGGGAATTTTCTATCCCAGCCTGTGGGAAGCTAGCTCAGGAAATGGTTGGTTGTTAAGCAGCAGTGGTTCCATCCTGTGGCATTCCAAATCAACAACAACTAACTCCTGTTAGTCAAGTTATGGATAAGGTAGATGGGGACAGGATATAGATAGATTGGGTTGCTACGATGCAAGGAGTGAAATCATAGTGTTGGCACACCTAGGTAGTGGATTTGGATATCCTGAAGGCTGTGTTCTTTGCACACCAGCCTTTCTGGGCTTGAAGAAATATTTGGGGTATACTAGATCCTAAAGACTTGGGAAGAAGAGATGCAATAATTAGAACTTTGATTATGTTTCCCCCTGCAGTCTTGTGGCTTTGAGAAAAATCTGAACCTAGCATTTGTAGTCACAAGAAAATCTCACTATGCCATCAGCCATCTAGTGGAGAGAGGGAGTGATCATAGGCATTTAAAAAATCGATTGGTGGTTGGGTGCAATGCTTGTAATCCCAGCACTTTTGGAGGTCAAAGTGGGAAAATCATTTAAAGCCAAGGGTTCAAGACTAGTCTGGGCAACATAGCGAGACTCTGTCTATACAAAAGAAATATGAAAGTTAGCCAGGTGTGGTGGTGCACACTACTACTACCAGCTACTTGGGAGGCTGAGGCGGGAGCATTGCTAGAGCACAGGAGGTCGAAGCTGCATTGAGCCAAGATCATACCACTGCTCTCCAGCCTGGGCAAGACCCCATCTCAAAGAAAAAAAAGAAAACAGATTGGTTAAATCGGAAAGACGTTGCTAGGAAGACTTGGATTATAGTCTTCCCAGCATATATACTGTCTGGATTATGGTTATACTATTATCAACTAGAAATCCTGCTTTGACCATGTATACATCTCGCCGGCTCCCAAAGATTCTTGGAAGAAATATCTTTGTGCTGGCAGACAGTTGCTGGTTATCCTGTGGGAAACAGTAGTATTTTTCATTTAAGGCACAGTTTGTATGTAGCCCAAGATAATGTGGTGAAGTTAAGAAAAGACAGAAACAACTCATTACATTCTGGTTGTTTTGTCTGAACCTAAAATAATTCCCAATAATTTTGCGATAGTATTGTGTAGTAGAGCGCTGGGTTAGGACTTTGTGAGACCTGGCTTCTTATCCTAGCTCTGCAACTAAAGAGCTGTGTGACTGAGAGCAAGTCATTTGAGGTAACTTAAACATTAGATTCCTTTCGTGTAAAATGGGAACAGCAATAATACCTGACCAGCTGATCTAATAATGAAATAATATGTAGGAAAGTACTTTTGGTGACATTCAGTACAAATCTCTACAAGAGATAAGGGTATTCTAGAGGGTCCCTATGCTACCACAATAGAAAATATCAGCTGCCACAATGCCACAATCCAATCATTGCCATTGGGAATTCATGTTTTTTCTGCAATACAAATGGATTTTATAGATTAAAAAGTAGTCTAGCTCAGTTACTAGGAAACAGCAGCAAGTTGGCAATTCATTATCCCAACCTGCCTGGACAGCTTTATCTGAGAGATGGGGTCTCTCAATGTTGCCCAGGCTGGAGTGTACCATCATAGTGTGCTGCATCCTTAAACTTGTGGGCTCAAGTGATCCTTCTGCCTCAGCCTCCGAAGTAGCTGAAACCACAGGCACAGTGCTACTGCACCTGGCTTTTGTTTTTCCTTATGGATTTGCTGGCCAGCCATAGTGGCTCACACCTATAATCCCAACACTTTGGAAGGCTGAAGCGGGAGTATCACTTGACCCCAGGAGTTTGAGACTGGCCTGGGCAACACAGCGAATCCCCATTGCTACAAAAAAAATTATAGCTGGGTATGGTGGTGTGTGCCTGTAATCCCAAATGCTTGGGAGGCTGTGGTAGAAGAATTGCTTGAGCTCAGGAGGTTAAAGCTGCAGTGAGCTGTGATGACACCACTTTACTCCAGCCTGAATGATAGAGCAAGACCCTGTCACATACATACAAAAAAAGACTTGCCTCATTCATATAACATCAATAAAAACCCTCCTAAAAGCAGGCAAAGTTAATATCATTTTAGGATTACATTCCTATAATCTTAGCACTTTGGGAGGCTGAAGTGGGAGGATCATTTGAGCCCAGGAGTTTGAAACCAGCCTGGGCAATGTAGTGAGACTCCCATCTCTATTAAAAAAAATTTTTTTTTAAAAATTTTAACCATTAGGTTTAAGGGAAATATATTATAGAACTTTTAGTATTGTAGATATATAAATTATATTTGTATATGGAGCTTATGGTAGATGGACATTCCTTATATAACCAAGATATGGTACATATAGACCCTTCTATTTTTAATGAATATGGAGTTTTCCAGTGAAAATATTGAGTTTTAATATTATGTTGGCCATATATATGGTTTTTTGACATGATACCCCTTGGCCAGGACCCCTCATCATATTGCTGTTCACATGGGGATAACACAATTTAATTCCTAATGATTCATCTTAATATTTTTTCCCGGGAATTCACTGGCATGACTGCCTGCCTGAGTATTTCTGGCCAGTGCACTCTGTGGAAATACAGAGTTTGATAAGTTTGTTTTCTGCTCTGTGAAGAAGTACTTTAACAGGTCTTTGAAAAGTGCCAACTAGATTTATCATAAAGTCTTTGTCCATCTTAGTTCTGTCAGTTCTGGACTTGATAGGTTTCTTTTCTTAAATGTAACATTTCTAGGTTGATGAGTCTCAAAATTTTTTTTCTATCCTTTCTAGTTTCCTCTAATTAAGTAGCTCTTCTTTCATCAAAGCCCTAAGATTTCTGTCATTTAGTTGTCCACTTTCTGGGGTTTTTGAGATTCTCAGATGTGGCAAACAACTGTGTGTTAGGAAACTGTTTTCCATTTTGGTTTCCATATCTATCAAAAGAAGAGTGTCAAGAGGAGGAAGCATAGGACTTAGCAAAGTAAAAAAGTCTTGGATTCATGTCCTATGCTGCCCTTTATTAGCCATATGAGCCTAAACAAGTCCTTATGAGGGCGTGAGCCTCAGTTGTTTGTTAAGCTATAGAATAGTGATGTTAATAGCTCTCTTATTTATCTTATTTGTTCATTTAAACACAAATTGAGTGGCATAGAGTAGGCCTTGGGTACCACTGCAGTGACCCCATTTTTTTTTTTTCTATTTTTTTGTGTGAAAACAGCTGTTAATATCTGCACTCCATAATGACAGGGAACTTTGTATCTACTTTCCCCTTCCTCTCAGGACCTTGCCCAGGTAGTCAGGGTCTCCTGTGTAAAGTTGTTCTCACAGATGAGAACTGCTTCCATTTGTGCCAAAGCCACAGCGTGACCCTGCCTGACTTTGTGACTGAGATGAAGGAGCAAGTGTGCTATCAAAGGGAAAATAACACAAATCTAGAAGGAAGTTGTGATACTGGAGGCCACAGAATCAAGATTTAAAACTATCTTGACAGGCTGCAGCCCTGGGTTGGAAACAAGGTAAAACCTAACTGAGACCAGAAAATTTTCCTCATTTAAGTTGACTGTTAATAATGATAGCTGACATTTATTGAGCGCTTGTATGTTAGGCGTCCTGTTAAATATACATGTTATGTAATTCTTATGACAGATGAGGCTAAGGCCATTATTATAAAGATGGGGAAATGTAAAGTAACCTGTTCAGTCTTGCTCAGCCATTAGATGGTGAAACCAGGATTCTAAATCCTGAGGTTTGGTTTCAAAGCAGACACTCTTAACTCTTACAGTAACAGCCCCCCAAAATAATGTCCCACCAAAGATAGCCACATCTAATCCTCAGCCCCTATAAATATGTTACCTTTATGACAGAAGGGACTTTGCAGATGTGATTAAGAGTCACCGACCTTTAGATGGGGAAAGTTACCTGGGTTATCCAGGTGGCCCAATCTAATCATATGAATCCTTAAAAGTGAGAAACTTTCCTATCTTCTGTGAGAGAAGAGAAGATGGGGAGATTCAAAGCATGAGGAGAACTGACCTGCTGTTGCTTGCTTTAAAGGTAGAAAAAGTGGAGTGCAAACCAAAGAATGTGGGCAGCTTCTAGAAGCTGGAAACAGCCCTCAGCTGACAGCCAGCAGGTAAATTCAGTCCTATAACTGTCAGGAACTGAATTCTGCCAACAAGTTGAATGAACAAGGAAATGTATTCTCTCCTAGAGTCTCCAGGAAAGAGCCGACACCTTGATTTTCTTCATGTGCATTTATACATTTCTTGTGCAACTTTCTCCTAGATGTTTTACATTTTTTTTATTGTGAATTGAATCTTTTTTTTCCATTTTATTTTCTAGTAATTGCTAGTATAGTGTAAGGCTATTGGATTCAGAATATGTTTTAATTCTTCCATTCTACTGAATTTTCTTACTCATCCTTATAATTTTTCAGTTGATTCTCCTGGATTTTCTTAGTTAGGCAATTGCATTATCCGCAAATAATTACATGTTGTTTCTTCCTTTCCAATATTTAAACCTATCACTTGGTTCTTTTCCCATTGACTACTGGCATTTTGAAACAGCTGTTTGACTTCAGAGACATTTTGACACAGCCTAAACACAAATCATTAAATAATCTTTGTGTTTCCAAATGAAATAATAATAGCTAGTACATATCAACTGCCTATTGTGAGCCAGATAGATTTCAAGTATTAATATCATATATTAATTTATCTAATTCTTACCACAACCTCATGAAGTTGTTGTTATATTCCTTTCAACGACAGGCAAACAGGAGCAGAGACATCAAGCAACTTGAAGGTTGAACGAGGGAGTGGTGCAGACTTGAACCCAGGCAATTTTGTTCCCAAGTACTCAATTTTTTCTTTTTTTCCTATCCTTTTTAGTTTCTTCTAACTAAGTAGCTCTTATTCTGAACTCATACTCTTAACTACTATTCAAAATTGCTTCTAAGTGAATAACACAAAATGGCAATCTTGATTTTTCCGATTATAAAAATAAGACATGCTTATTAGAAATGATTCAGTCAAAATAAAAAGGTTTAAACAAAAGGAAAATCACCTCTCCACTATCATTTTTTTCATTGCTGCAGAGTATCTTACTGTGAGATGGAATGATGACTTATTTCATTAATCCCATACTGATGGGTTTTTGCATACAGCTTTTCTTAGTTTTATTTTCTTTTTTGTTATTACTCTCTTCCTGCGCTTACCCATTATATAGCTTTTCAAGTACCCATTGATGTGTTCATGATATTTCCTGAACTGGGATTTCTCAGTTAAAAAGAGTAACCACATTTCACATTTTGATGGAATTGCCAGGTTGTACCCTTCAGTTCAAGAAACGGCTATTAAATTTTCTTAACCTCATAGTTGAAACATAGCTCAATGTTATTTTTGCATGTTTTAACCATCTTTATTTTTCTATTGGGTGCTTGTCTTTTTATTGATTTGTAATTATTCTTTTTATATAAGGGCAATTCTGTCTGACATTGCAATTTTTAATTCTTACTTTTATATTGGTTTACCATTACAGGAGGATTATAGAAATTGGCTGAGCAAGGTGGCTCATGCCTGTAATCCAGCACTTTGGGAGGCTGAAGTGAGAATCGCTTGAGGCCAGGAATTCAAGACCAGTCTGGACAACATAGGGAGAGCCTATCTCTACAAAATTTTTTTAAAAAACAACATGGGATCTCCCTATGTTGTCCAGACTGGTCTTCAAGCAATTCTCACTTCAGCATGATGGTACATGCCTGTAGTCCCAGCAACTTGGGAGGCTAAGGTGGAAGGATCACTTGAGCTCAGGCGATTGAGGTTGCAGTGATCATGCCACCGCATTCCAGCCTGGGTGACAAAGCAAGACACCGTCTCTTAAAAATGAAAATAGTCATCTACACTTTCTTATGTATTTTTACAAATGACAGTATATTGTTTTAAAATTACTAATTTGAGAGAACCAGACCCCATCTTTCGGCCTCCCTCCCTTCCTTAGACTTAACAACTCTGCAGCCACACTGGATGGCACAAAGGGTCAGGACTGCTACTTTGGGTTATCACTTGGTAATTCAAAACTATTTTGACTCCTAGATAAACGTTGTGGATTGCACACTTGTGCAAAAAATAAGCATGATTTAAATCCACCTAAGATAGAAGAAACCAGCAAATTAGTGATGTCAACAAACTGAAAAATGTGAAGCAGATGAAAAATGGAAAGTAGCCTGCAGAGAAAATGCCAGTAGGCATGCCTGTTTACACAGCAGAACTCTGAAAGGTTCAAGAATCGGAATCTTTCAGTTGCGTTAACTAGTTGGAGTTGAGAGGGGCTCATAACATGATCTTGTTGAAAGACCGTAAGGAAGAGTTAAAACCACAGATCCCTTTTCGTATCCGACCCTGCCAGATGACTATCTCTTCCTTACTTCTGAACAAGAAAGGAAGCTTATTTTCTTGAGAAATTCAAGTAGAGAAGCATCAGATTCAGAAACAAAGGCAGAGAGAATGAGTGCTGCAGCACTGTTCTGAAAATGAATATGAAGTGCAAATCTATATATGGAAGACTTAGACTCCCCACCCTCATTCTTCTTGTTCCCTCCTTCTTCCAACTAGGCTCCCAGAATTCTGGCAATCAGCTTATAGCTCATTAAGCAGATTGGAGGATTTTTCTCTGGAGAAGCTGTCTAGCCAAGGCAACTACTACAGATTCTGACATTTTTAGAGTTACTTGTTAAATGGGCAGTTACAGTGATAGCTACTACTGAACCCTTCTTGCCCATGCATGCAGAGCTGCTAATTGGCATTTTAGTGTGTCCCTCTTAAATATGAATGGACTGCTAAAAATTAATCCTTTAACATGAAAGATAGAAACTTAGAGAAAACAGACTATGCAGGGAGCAGAAAAAAATTAAAAAGCAAAAAATTTTACCTTCTTCGATGAGAAGATTTTACATAAGTGAAATATGGGATGCTTTTAAACAACAAAAAAGGACAAAACCATAAAGAACTGTAAACAATAAAAATTAAAAGAATTAAAAAGTCAAAGAATATAAGCAACAAATAATTAGAAATAGGCTGGGCATGGTGGCTCATACCTGTAATCCCAGCACTTTGGGAGGCCGAGGCAGGCAGATCACTTGAGGCCAGGAGTTTGAGACCAGCCTGGCCAACATGGTGAAACGCTGTCTCTACTAAAAATATAAAAATTAGCCAGATGTGGTGTGCGCCTGTAATCCCAGCTACTCAGGAGGCTGAAGCAGGAGAATCACTTGAACCTGGGAGATGGAGGCTTCAGTGAGCTGAGATTATGCCATTGGACTCCAGCCTGCTGACAGAGTGAGACCCCATCTCAAGAAAAAAAAAATTAGGCCAAGCACAGTGGCTCACACCTGTAATCCCAGCACTTTGGGGTGGACAGATCACAAGGTCAGGAGTTCGAGACCATACTGACCAACATGGTGAAAACCCTGTCTCTACTAAAAATAGAAAAATTAGCCAGGCATGGTGGCGTGCACCTGTAATCCCAGCTACTCAGGAGGTTGAGGCAGGAGAATTGCTTAAACCCAGGAGGTGGAGGTTGCAGTGAGCCAAGATTGTGCCACTGCACTCCAGCCTGGGCAACAGAGTGAGACTCTTGGTCTCAAAAAAAAAAAATCAGAAATAAAAACTTTTTAAATGCCACTTATACTAGCATAAAACATATGAAGTACTTACAGATTTTTGTGACAAAAGATATGCAGGACCTGTACACTGAAAAACTATAAAACATTGCTTAGAGAAATTAAAGAAGACCTAAATGAATTGAGAGGTATACCTTGGTCAAGAGTCAAAATACTCAATACAGTTAAAATGTCAGTTATCCCTGAATTGACCTATAGATTTAATATGATCTCTATCAAGATCCAGCATATCTTTTTTTTTAAGGTAGAAATTTATAAGCTAATTGTAAAAGTTGATATGAAATGCAAAGGACCTAGAATAGCCAAAACAACTTTGAAAACAGACCAGAGTTGGAGTAAGTCTTAGTTTGGATGGACTGCTATAACAAAATACCACAAACTGGTAGCTTATAAATAACGGAAATTTATTTGTCCATCTGAGGCTAGAGAGGCCAGATCAAGGCATTAGCAGATTCAGGGTCAGGCGGGGGCCTGCTTCTTCATAGATGGCTTATAGTAACCTCACATGGCAGAAGGAGCAGGGATCTCCCTGGGACCTCTTTTATAAGAGCACTAATCCCATTCATGAGGATTCTACCTCAAAACTTACACAGCTATAATAATCAAGACTGTGGTAGGTATGTGAAATAAAAATAGATCAATGAGAGAGAATATAGATATAAAGGCATACATATATTGATCATGTATATTGATTTGCTACAAATATGAAAAGATAATTCAGTAGAGAAAGGACCATCTTTTCAACAAATATTGTTGGAACAACTGGATATACATATGCAAAAAGACCCCTTCTAGCCATATCCTGTTTCATATGCAAAAATTAACTCAAGATGGGTGAAAGACCTAAACTATAAATCTTACAGATGAAAACTTTTTGTGACTTTTGTTTGGGTAATGATTTCTTATGACACCAAAAACATTGGTCTATTAAAAAAATCCAAAACCCAAACTCATAAACTGGACCTCATCAAAATGTAAAACTTCTGCTCTAATAGAGTAGGAAAAGACAAGCCACAGATTAAGAGAAAATATTTGCAACATATATTTCTGATATAGGACTTGTATCTAGAAAATACAAAGAACTCTCAAAACTCAGTAAGAAAATGACCATATTAAAACATGGCAAAAAGATTGGAATCTACATTTTACTGAAGAAAATACGTGAAAGATCAATAAGCACATGCAAAGATTCTTAACAACATTATTCAATAGTCATTAGGGAAATCGAAATGAAAACCACAGTGAGATGCCACTCTATACCTATTAGAATGGCTAAATTAAGAAGACTGAGGCTGGGTGCAGTGACTCACACCAGTAATCCCAGCACTTTGGGAGGCTGAGGTGGGTGGATCCCTTGAGCTCAGGACTTTGAGACCAGCCTGGCCAACGTGGCGAAACCCCATCTCTACTAAAAATTCAAAAATTAGCTGGGTATGGCGGCATGTGCCTGTAGTCCCAGCTATTTGGGAAGCAAGAGAATTGTTTGACCCCAGGAGGCGGAGGTTGCAGTGAGCCGAGATTGCCCACTGCACTCTAGCCTGGGCAATGGAGTGAGACTCCATCTCAAAAAAAAGACTGAGCATACTAAGTGATGGTGAACTGAAACTCTCATATACTTTTTGTAGGAAAATGGTACCATGACTTTGTGAAAACAATTTGGCAGTTTCCAAAAAGTTAAACCATATCCACCATATAATTCAGCCATTCACTCCTAAAGAAAATATATGTCTATACAATGACTTGAACATAAATGTTCATAGCAACTTTATCTGTAATAGCCCCAAACTGGAAACAACTAAGTTTCATCAAAAAGGAAGTAAATAGGCTGGGTGCAGTGGCTTGTTAGAAATAAATGCTTGGAGTTGCAAAGAAAACGAGCACTCAAGCAAAGGATTTCTTAGCAAGGCAAATTTACTTCTGCAGAAGGATGCCATTTGTAAGTCTGGCTGTCACGAGAGCACACCAAATAAAGGAGAGAGGGGGTTTTTATTCTTAATGCAGCTTGTCCCTGCTACTGCGTTCTGCCTTCATTGGCTGAAGTTGGACGGCACAATCTAAGCTGAACCCAATTGGCTAACTTGAAAGGTGCAGGAGTATGATTACATTGGTGGGAAGGGCAGTTTCGGCGGGAAAAGCTGTTGCAATGGGAGGGGTAATTTACAGAGTGAGTAGCAGATGTAGGCTCTGTAGATAAGGACTGGTGGGAGAGTTAATTTACTGAAACCAAGACAGGGAGGCACAAAGAACAAGGAGGTCTGTCCTTGAGAGGCGATGAACAAAGAACTAAAAAAACTTAAGCTAACCCTTTGAAGAGGAACTTTTTACTGTATTTAACAGGCTCATGCCTGTAATCCCAGCACTTTGGGAGGCAATGGGGGGAGGACTGATTGAAGCCAGAAATTTGAGACCAACCTCTTCAACAGAATGAGACATCTCTACAAAAAAAAAAAAAAGCCAGGCATTGTGGCATGCACCTATAGTCCCAGCTACCTGGGAGGCTGAGGTGGGAGGACTGCTTGAGCCCAGGAGTTTGAGGCTGCAGTGAGCCTTAATCATGCTATTGCACTCCAGCCTAGGTGACAGAGCAAGACCCCATCTTTAAAAAAGTGAATAAGTAAACAAATTGTGGCATATCCTCACATAGTGTTACTCCATCCATGCCATAAACCTTTCCAGATTTAAGGGCACTCTACTTCCAACTGGGAAAAGCGTCAAAATTATGTTGTAAGAAGAGCATGTGAGATAAGAAAGATTATAATAGTTACCATCTTTGGAAAATAAAATATATCACAGTGTGTGGTGTATGTCCTTTGGAAATGCCCTTTTATTATATTTTTTGAGACAGAGTCTCACTCTGTTGCCCAGGCTGGAGTGCAGTGGCACGATCTCAGTTCACTGCAACCTCTGCTTCCTGGGCTCAAGGGATTCTTGTGTCTCAGCCTCCCAAGTACGTGGGCTTACAGGTGCCTGCCACCATGCCTGGCAAACTTTTGGGTAATTTTTGCATTTTTAGTAGAGACGGGGTTTTACCATATTGGCTAGGCTGGTCTTGAACTTCTGACCTGGAGTGATCTGCCCACCATGGCCTCCCAAAGTGCTGGGATTACAGGCATGAGCCACAGTGCCTGGCCAGAAATACCCTTTTAAAAAGTCCTACACCATGTGTCAAACTCAGAACACAAAGAATCACTGTCCTATTGCTTGGTATAGTACTCCTGTTTGTTGAGAGCCCATTCACTAGAGCAGCTCTGCTTCTGCTTAATGAAACCTCTTTTCTGAGGCAAAAGTGTATTCTATTATAAATGAAGTGCTCTTCGAGAACTTCCTGAGCTAAAAAAATAAAATGCAGTACACAATGTGACTAGAGGATCAAATGTGAAAACTAGTTAGCTTAGGCCATGACTTCTTATCAGGGCTACCATTTTCAGGGGAATATTTCTGGTTACTAATCATATCTGTGCAGAGTGTGGCCAAACTTTTTGGCATTTTTTAATTCTCCTATAACCACTAGACTTTTCTGGAAGGTTCTCGCTCTCTTGATGGAGGTATTGCAAATGGACCCCAGAAATTTGGCCCAAGTGGCTATTAAACTAGTTCCTTAATTTGAAAATAATAATCAAAGGGTAAGAAATAAACATTCAGGCAGGGTGTGGTGGCTCACACCTGTAATCCCAACACTTTGGAAGCCCAAGGTGAGTGGATCACTTTAAGTCAGGAGTTTGAAACTAGCATGGCCAACATGGTGAAACCCCATCTCTACTAAAAATATAAAAATTAGCCAGGCATGGTGGTGCACGCTTATAATCCCAGCTACTCAAGAGACTGAGGTTGCAGTGAGCCGAGATTGTGCCACTGCACTCCAGCCTTGGCAACCGAGTGAGACTGTCTCAAATAAACAAACAAACAAACACAAAAAACCTATAACTTGCCTTTCAAATAGGAACTGCTTTTCATAATAACTAAATGGTCCCAGATAATGAGGAAAAATCTCTATTCTACTGAAGAATGTCTGCTTCAATAGAGATTTCTACTGAAATCATGTAGAAGATTGATAACAACTGGTGAAATCAACATTCTTCAACACTCTGAGCTCAGGCAACAAGTATGAAATTGTTGAAAGCATTAGATGTATGGTTGATGGGAAACTGAATGTTTATATAGAGCCAAAGTGATACCATGTAGATTTTTACCCAGCTGCAAGAAAAAGGAGTAACTGTCTTGTCATTGGATCAAAAAGTCACTCATTCAGTGGTTGATCTCAGTGTCACTAACTGTGGGTCAACAAGATAGCACGTGTTCCTGATATGATATAAGATGAAATAAACAACATTACCTGTGATGTATAGCCAAAGTTGACTCAAACTTGATAAGAATAAAAATTGTAATCTAATTTTCAGTTGATAAGAAATACAGAAAACAAGGGACCAAACTAACACCATAAAGAAGTGTCCAGAAAAGTCCAAAACATGGCCCAGCCTATAATACATCTGGCCTAGTCTATTAACAAGTCAGTGTCAGAGACAGAGAGGTGGGGATGTGGGGTGGGGAGGAAGAGATAGAGAAACTTACTAGTTTGGAAAAGAAACTATTAAAATATGTACACTGATTAAACCAGATGTAGAGAATGTTTTAAGGATGACTGAGAAAAACTGAACATAGATTGGTATGAGAAAAGATAAAAGTTTTATATAGAAAAGTAGAAATAATTGCATTAAAAATTCAGGTCATAAAATAGCATGTACAGTATGGTTTCATTTCGGTACAAAAAATATAGAAATATATAGATGCAAATTGGTTGTCCAAAGTGGAACACTTATGGGGGTAAAGGGAGGCACTATTGATATGTCAGGATAACGGGTATAAACTTGTCTTCCAGGCAAGCTGGGAGGAACGCTCACCCTACAACTCAAACTTCAGTGTGAAAGGGCATTACCTGGGAATTGGGGGTATGGTGGGTCATGTTAAATGTGGATTCCCAGGCCCTATCCTCAGAGATTCTGACTCAGTAGATCTGGGGTGGGCCCAAGAATCTGCCTTTTTTGAAAGGACTCAGGTGATTGTGCTATTGGGGCTGGTGAATGAATGGAGCCTGGCCAACAGCAGTTTCTGTGGACATCATTACTAAGTAGGGATTGGCTAAT
The DNA here is from genome assembly GCA_963573385.1 of Cacajao melanocephalus. Lineage (NCBI taxonomy): Eukaryota > Metazoa > Chordata > Mammalia > Primates > Pitheciidae > Cacajao > Cacajao melanocephalus. The sequence continues at coordinate 80,905 of CAUYLG010028279.1, forward strand.
CCTTGTGGATTTGTTTCACAGAATTTTCCTTTTTTTTTTTCTTGAGGTAACTGCTTTAAAATTCATCTGTTGCTTATTAAAGAAGACTGGAGGCCGGTACGGTGGCTCACGCCTGTAATCCCAGCACTTTGGGAGGCTGAGGTGGGTGGATTGCCTGAGGTCAGGAGTTTGAGACCAGCCTGGCCAACATAGTGAAACCCCTGTCTTTACTAAAAATACAAAAATTAAGTGGGTGTGGGGGCAGGCGCCTGTAATCTCAGTTACTCAGGAGGCTGAGGCAGGAGAATCGCTTGAACCCAGGAGGCGGAGGTTGCAGTAAGCTAAGATTGCACCATTGCACTCGAGCCTGGGCAACAAGAGTGAGACTCTGTCTCAAAACAAAAAACAAACAAACAAACAAACAAACAAAAAACAACTGGAAATCATAGTGGTATAAATCAAAAAGTGTCGAAGTATCAGAGACAGGTCCCAATCAACTGAGCAGTTTATTTTGCCAAGGATAAGGACATGCCCAGAAGAAAAGAACACAGATATCACAGAAACAGCCTGTGGTCGGGGCCTTTCTCCAAAGATGATTTTGAGGGCTTCAGTACTAGCGGGGAAATGCAGGCTGGAAGAGAAAGAGGGAGGGTGTGGTCACATTACCGAATCCACATGTTGCAAGAGAAAAGGAACAGGTATAGACAATTATGTAGTCATCTCCCACTGAGTAAATCAGCACTGATCACTGATAAGGTGAACACAGAGTAGTTAACTGTAGAGACATGTGGCCTTTTATCTGTGGCTGTCTGCTTAGGAACAAAAAGGAAGGCAATTTCTTGCACGACTCAGCTTTCAGCCTAATTTTTTCCTTTTGGCATCATGAACTGGGGTCCTGAGATTTTTTTGTCTTTCACAGTGCTTAAATGAATGACCTTTGCAGTTTGATGGAGTTGGGCTTGAGTATCAACTTCAGCACTGTGTGCCGAGTGACATTATCTCTTAACATCACTAAGTCTGTTTTCTTGTAAGTGAAATAGGAATATTGACAAAGCTGGTATGAGGATTAAATAAGATAATGCATTTAAAGCACATAGGGTTGGGCGTGGTGGCTCATGCCTGTAATCCCAGCCCTTTGGGAGGCCTAGGCGGTCAGATCACGAGATCAGGAGATTGAGACCAACCTGGCCAACATGGTGAAACCCCATCTCCACTGAAAATACAAAAATTAGCTGAGCATGGTGGCGCACACCTATAGTCCCAGCCACTCAGGAGACTGAGGCAGGAGAATTGCTTGAACCCAGGAGGCAGAGGCTGCAATGAGCTGAGATCATGCCACTGCACCCCAGCCTGGGCAACAGAGTGAGACTCTGTCTCAAAAAAAATTTTTTTAAAAATAAGTTTAGGCCCCATGAATCTGTGTCCACCCATGACAGGCTTCCTCTTTGGCTATGCCTGAAGGATTTTACGTTTACAAAAGTAGATAGCAGACTCAACTCCAAGCCAGGGCACACTGGCATGCTGGAGATGGCGTGGGAATGCAAGTAAACTGGAGTATTCACAACTCTACTGGCTGCTGGATTATGAGAAAACCACAAGCTGGAGCAAGAGCAGCCTCTGGGGAAAAACAAGCTATAGATCTGAGGTCCAGTGGCAAGAGTTCCTTCTTCAAACAGGTGGTTAGCAAGTGGCACCCATCAGCTACCTGTTCAGTCTTTGGGAAAAACTAATGACCTACTTTATAAATTAACAACCTACTTTATACTTTATACAAATAAAAATACCATCGCCTATGTGTTGTACCCCAGCCACTCCTCAGCCCTGGAGCAGCTGTGTCCTGCAGTGGAGAGAGCCCTGGATAGGTCCTAGCCTCAGCTCCTCTGCTACATAGCTAAGTTATGAATGCTTAGCTTTGTTCATCTTTAAAATGAGTGTTAGGCACTCATTTGCCTAAAATGAGGATTAGGCAGCCTCACTCTGAAACTGAAATCATTTTACGGTATGGAGGTAGAGTTTAAATGATTTCTGTAGAGATACCAGGGCAGTGCCATGGTAAAGTATGATGCACCTGTTGGAAAAGAGGTTGACATATGGAGAAAGACCATGTGGGATTAGGAAATTTAAAAAATTCTCTCCTCCTGCTCAGTAAACGTGCCAAATATCAGCCTATCATCCTAAGAACTGTCTTCCTTTTAGCAAATGAGAAGATATTATGTGCATTTCCAAAATTAAAGGGATATTCAAGTCATGTTAAATGTGTGACTTGTAGGCAATGATGAAGTTCTAAGAAGTAAGGTTGTGTTTATGGTATGGTCTTTGTTGTTTAGGAGATTACAACGAAAACAGGACTAGCCCAGATGAAACAATTAATAAAGCTGGTGAGCTTAACCAGAACCCATAATTAGTGATGGGTTGATTGAATACATTCTAGTACATCTATTCTATGGAATACTATGCAATCATCAAATAGAATGAACCACATTTATATGTGTTGACTTGGGAAGGTATAGAAGACATATTAAGTGAACATAAGCAAGTGGTAGAATAATAATGAAGAATATGACCATGTTTTTGTTAAAAGCATAAATGAGACCCTAAATAGGTGATTCTGTGCTTGTGTAAGCATAGAAAAAGTATGGAATGATATATACCAGCATGCTAATACTGGTTACTTCAAGAGAGTATGATTGGACAGGGGAGGAGAAAAAATATATGCATCATATATATAATATGTATGACACAATATGAAACAATATAGATCCGTATTACATATATGATATATTTTTCTATATTACATATATGATATATATTTTTCAATATTACATATATGATATATATTTTTCATATGTATTATATATATTACCTTTCTATAATTGTTTATTTAAATTCTGAGTGTGTGTTATATATATATATTTTTTTGCCCAGGCTGGAGTATAGTGGTGTGATCTTGGCTCACTGCAGCCTCGAACTCTTGGGCTCAAGCAATCCTCCTCCCTCAGCCTCCTGAGTTGTTGGGACTACAGTCATGAGCCACCATATCTGGGTTGTGTATTTTACTTTTTAGGAGTGCTCTTGTAAAATAAAAAAAGCATAACCTTCGTTTTCTCAGCCTCACCAGTCTGTGTTGTATGCTGGATTGCACTGTGGTTATAACCCATGTCTCCTCTGCCATATGCTCAGATCCCCTGTAAAACTCACCCAGTGGTTTCAAGGCCTTTGCCCTCACCCTGTTTTTCTTCCTTGGCTTACCTCCTGCTGGAGTGGCCTCCCATGACACTCAGGCACATGCCCCCCTGAAGGGGGTACTGTTTGTGCTTGGGGCTTTGCCAGAGTACAAAATGGCACCATATTCCCTGGATTCTCAAAGCCCCCCTCAGTGTCCTAGTTCTTCAGGAAGGGGCAATGCCTTTCCCCACTTTGCCTATCACACTTTACTGGGTGGTTACCAGATTGGAGCTGCTTGGGCTCCTCATGCACATCAACTCTTCTAGGCTGGTCCCCTCTCTCCAGAAATGCCTAGGACCCTCCGCGCAAGCTCAGCCTCTAGGGAGCATGTCCATATACGTTAGTGCTAATTGTGTGGTAGAGGCAGAAATTCAGTGAAGGGAAAGACAGGCTTTTTTAGAAGACTTGGGGTTTACACAGGACTGTGGGGAGGTGTGGAGCTAAGGTACATCATATTTGGAAACCCTAAAACCAACAACATCAAGAAGGGAGAAGGCAATAGTGAAAACATGGACTCAATCCAGATGCCCTTCAAAGGTGGAGTGGATAAAGAAACTATGGCATATACACAACCATGGAATATTATGCAGCCCTAAAAGAGAATGAAATCAGGTCCTTTGCAGCATCACGGAAGCAGCTGGAGGCCACTGTCCTAAGAGACATGGAAAACCAAATACTGCATGCTCTCACTTCTAAGTGGGAGATAAACATTGGGCATGCATGGACATAAAGATGGGAACAACAGACAATGCAGACTGCTAGAGGGGGGAGAGAGAGGGGCGGCAAGAGAGAGCAGGGAGCAAGGGCTGAAAAGCTACCTTTTGGGCACTATACTCACTACCTGGGTGACGAGTTCAATCACACCGCAAACCTCAGCAGCACACAATATACCTGTGTAACAAACCTGCACATGTGCCCCGATTCTAAAATAAAAGTTGAAAAATGCTGATGACATGCAGCTAAACCAAAAATAAATAAATAAATAAATAAAAGTTGAAAAAGAATAAAAAAAGAGAAAGTGGAATGGAAGTGTGAAAAAGACCTGAAGGATCAAGGCAAAAACAAGGTCACTGTGTGATCATGTCACATAAGACAAAAAAATTGTCCAAATCACAAAAATCATCACCAAATATTCCTGGGTAATAGGAGTGGCTGCCACTTCTTTATCAATTACAGCCATAGGCTTGCTCCCTTACTCTTGCTTTCTAGGCACAAATTAAGGTGCTGCAGATCACAGAGTCATGACTCCTCCCTGCTTCCTGACAACCTCCAATCAGAGCGAAGTCCCATTTCCTTGAACCCTCCCCAGAATCACTTAACACGGTGCTATAAGTCCCTTTAACACCCTCCTACATATGGCATGTGTCTCCCTCATTGCAACAAATCAGTAAACCCAACTTTCACTACAGGTGTGTTCTGGTGGATTTTGGCTGGAGGCCCTCGGTGTGGGGTTGAAGGCAGAGACTTCCCCTGCCATTACTTTTCCAGTTGTGAGAAAGTCATTTATAGATTTGCACCTTTTGGATGTGACAGTAGACAAGGATTTATTCATTGCCTGAATGGACAAAGTTTGTGAGGGCTTTCAGAGAATGATCTGAGTGTGGCAGAGGATTACTTTGGGTGAGGTCATGGTGGTGAGATGGGGACAAATGAGGAAATGTCTGAATTCCAGGATGTACCTTATAAATCTGGATTCCACCCTACAGACAACTGGTGTGAGGAAAAATGTGTTCTTTAGAATCAGTCCTGGTTCTTCTGCTTCCAAGATACATGGCTTGGAGCAAGTTTCTTGGTGTTTTATCATTACTATTATTTTGAGATGCGGTCTTACTCTGTTGCCCAGGCTGGGGTACAGTGGCGTGACCTCTGCTCATTGCAACCTCTGCCTCCCTGGGGTTCAAGCGATTCCTTTGCCTCAGCCTCCTGAGTAGCTGGAATTACAGGTGTGTGCCACCACACCTGGCTAATTTTTGTGTGTTTAGAAGGGATAGGGTTTCAACATGTTGGCCAAGCTGGTCTTGAACTCCTGACTTCAAGTGATCCATGACCTCCTTTGCCTCCCAAAGTGCTGGGATTACAGGTGTGAGTCACCACGCCTGGCCTTAGAGCAAGTTTCTTAACTTCTCTGGGCTGCAGCGGCTGCAACTGAGAAATGATGATAATATCAGTGACCTCTCAGGCTTGAATAGAGTAAAGGCACCGACTACTTCGGGGTCCATAGGGTAGTGGAAACTCAGCGAGTTATGTGCAGTCTCTTTCCTTCAGAATAGGCAATGGACATCCACTGAAGATTTCTAAGGAGAAGAGGCCCAAGGACAGTAGGCATTTTAGGAAGACAGACCTGATGGTGGTGTGCAACAGAACTGATGTTGGGAGAGGACAGGCAGACCTGGGAGGCGCTAGGACACAACAGCTCATGTGGCACTCATCGATCCCTGCAGAGATTGCTTCATAGTCTCACAAGCAACACATTTGTCCCGGTCAGACATGGGCAAAGAATGGATGATGGTGACTTGCCACAGGAGTGTGTCCTCTGCAGCAAGCCTTACATGGGATGGCACTGAAAAAAGAAATGCTAAATTATGGATACTTATAGAAATGAAGCCCAACTCTTGGCTGTTAGGGCAGCAGGAGAAACAGATCCCTTCTGAGTGAGCAGTCAGCAAAGCCACTGCACCTGGCCTTAGATCAAGTTTCTTAACCTCTCTGGGCTGCAGCGGCTGCAACTGAGGAAGGAAGATAATATCACTGACCTCTCAGGCTTGAATAGAGTATGTAAAGGCACCCACCACTCCAAGGTCCATAGGGTAGTGGAAACTCAGTGAGTTATGTGCAGTCTCTTTCCTTCAGAGTAGGCAATGGACAGCCACTGAAGGTTCCTAAAGAGAAGTGGCCCAAGGAGGGTGGTGGGCAGAGCCCATTCCTGTCTAGCAAATGAGTCCGGGGTCATAACATACTCCGCTTGTGGATTGTTGCCAGTGTTTTGCAGACACACAGAGAAGGACAGCTTCAAATAGGAGGACGTCTAGCTCCGAAAGCGGCTCATGCTTTCTTTTGTTACTTGTAGGTGAGTAAGCAGGGCAAGCCATTCCACTTCAGCTGGAGGGCAAATGACCCCAAGGAGAAGAAAACAGAGGATAACATGTCAAGAGCTACATCTTGCAGCCACTCTTTTCTCACCAGCTCTATCCCTGGCAGTTCCTAAAGCCTACAGTTAATAATACATCAGTGAGCCTTCACGGTGCCTCATTCAGCAGGGAGCCTTTGGATGCAGGGCGTTTATATTAAAAACAAAACCCCGAGGTGATTTGTGAATAATGTGAAGAATTAAACCAAAAACATGTGAGTCTGATGCAAGCCCCCACATTGGGGCTTAGCCCAGGAAGGTTCTTGGTTTTGCTCAGGAAGGATTCAAGAGCAAGCCTGTGATAGAAGAAAGCATTACTGGGGCAGCAGTGTTACAGTTCCGTGACTGCTCCTGCAAATCACGGCTACCCCCTAGGCAGTGTGGTGAGAGTAGCAGCCCAGGGGCAGTTCTGCAGTCATATTTATTTATTTAACCATTTTAAGGGGCAGGTTATCCAGAAATTTCTAGAAAAAAAGTGGTAACCTCTGGGTCATTGCCATGGAAAGGGGCCGTAACTTCCGGGTGTTTCCATGGCAATGGTAGACTGATGTGGCATTTGTGGGTATGTTTTATGGAGAGGCGCTTTCGTCTCCTTCCTGTTTCAGCTAGTCTTCAATGCGGTCCAGAGTAAAGTCCTGCCTCCTAAGTTAACTGCAGATGGTGCACAAGAGAGCCAAGTTGGGGCAATAGCAAGTTGCCTTAGTGATCGGAATCATCAGTCAACATTTATCGGGCACCTACTTTTTTTTTTTTTTTTGAGACCGAGTCTCACTCTGTCACCCAGGCTGGAGTGCAGTGGTGAGCTCCAAACTCCACCTCCTGGGTTCAAGCGATTCTCATGCCTCAGCCTCCTAATAGCTTTGTATGAGGCTGGGCACTGAGGAAATTAAAGATCAACAGGATATGCCGGGTGCAGTCGTTCACACCTGTAATCCTAGCACTCTGTGAGGCCAAGACAGGTGATTGCTTGAGGTCAGGAGTCCAAGACCAGCCTGGCCAACATGGTGAAACCCTGTCTCTACTAAAAAAATGCAAAAATTAGCCTGGTGTGGTGGTGCATGCCTGTAATCCCAGCTACTTGAGGGGCTGAGACAGAAGAATTGCTTGAACCTGGGAGGCTGAGTGACTCGAGATCGTGCCACTGCACTCCAGCCTGGGTGACAGAGTGAGACTCTGTCTCAAAAAACCTCCCCAAAAGCATACAGTTGAATAAGGACAATTATTTCCCTGGTTTCTTTCTCCTGTCCCAAAGGGCTCTTAATGTATTATTAGGCAGGGATGTGTGTGTATTGGTATCTTAAGTCAATAGTTTAACACATTAACATGGTTACAAAATTCTTTGAGGAAATAAATACGCTTAAATTTTTAGTATGAATGGGACTTGGCACTGGTGTAAAGACACTTTGAGCAGACAGTGGTTTACCCTGCAGTATTGGCCATATAGCCTAGAACCTTCAAGTGTCTGGAGAAGTGGTTTTCTTTCTTTCTTTCTTTCTTTTTCTTTTCTCTCTTTTTTTTTTTTTAGAAGTGATTTTCTTCTTAAAATGGATTAGATCCTTCTCTGAGTGCAGGAATATGACTAATTACAAAAAATCTCCTTCCCTGGAGTGATCATTCAACCTGGGGTGTGTCACTGCAGATAAAAGAACACCCCGTAGATTCTCACTAGAAGAGAACCAGTGGTTGAATGTGTTTCTTTCCTCAGGGAGAACACATCTCTCAAGAAGTGGAAATGCTTTTCAGGCAAATAAATCACAGCTCCAAATTTTTCATAACACTCAGTATTCAATTTCAATTTCTGTGCCGAACGCTGGTTTGGACAAGATTTCCAGTGTCATGGGAAATCTATGGACTGAAGAATAGAATATTGTGCATGGAGGAAGTATCAAATAAACATTGAGCTTTAAAAAAATACTTCATAATTGTCAAATATTTACAAATGAAATTATATGTAATCTCAGATTTGCTTTACCATAGCCTACCTGAGTGTGAGAGGGGTCCTGGGGTATAGATGAAACAAAATTGACAATGTGTTAATTATTGAAACTGGGTGATGTGCCCATGTGGGTTCATTATACTGTTTTCTCAACTTTTGTAAAAGTTTGAAAATTTCCATATAAAAAATTAACAGGCCGGGCGCGGTGGCTCACGCCTGTAATCCCAGCACTTTGGGAGGCCGAGGCAGGTGGATCGCCTGAGGTCAGGAGTTTAAGACCAGCCTGGCCAACATAGTGAAAACTTGTCTCTACTAAAAATACAAAAAATTAGCTGGGTGTGGTGGCAGGTGCCTGTAATCCCAGCTACTCAGGAGGCTGAGGCAGGAAAATCGCTTGAAGCCGGGAGGCAGAGGTTGCAGTGAGCCGAGATTGAGCCATTGCTCTCCAGCATGGGCAACAAGAGGGAAACTCCGTCTCAAAAAAAAAAAAAATAATAATTAACAAATCCCAATAATGTCTTTCTTTAGAGTGAAAATGTTTTGCAAAATTAATAATAAATAGAAGTTGCATAACAATATAAAATATAGCTAACATTGGTGCTATGTACTAGGCATATATATGTATATAATTTTATATATGATAGATGCATATGATTATATATACACACAACATATATACATACATACATTTAGATGCACATATATTAAATATATATTTAAAACACACACATATACATATATATGGTGTATCAACTCATTTAATTCTTGTCAGCAACTCAGGATGTGAGTTCTAAGTAAATTATCTGCATTTGCAGGTGAGGCAATGGGGTTATACGGGGTTAAATAACACACCCAGGGTCATTAAGCAGCATTTGAACTGCAATTTGGGCTCCAGAACTCATGCTCCTCGCTACCTTATCCATGAGGGTGTGTATTGTCACCAACAACTTTCCCTATCACAGTTTAATTTTTTTTTTTTTTTTTGAGACGGAGTCTTGTTGTGTTGCCCAGGCTGGAGTGCTGTGGTGTGATCTCGGCTCACTGCAACCTCCTCCTCTCGGGTTCAAGCGATTCTTCTGCCTCAGCCTCCCTGGTAGCTGGGATTACAGGTGCACTCCGCCAAGCCTGGCTAATTTTTGTATTTTTTGTAGAGACAGGGTTTTGCCAGGTTGGTCGAAATCCTGGACCTCAGGTGATCCGCCGCCTCGGCCTCCCAAAGTGCTGGGATTACAGGTGTGAGCCACCGCGCCCAGCCCACAGTTTAATTTTTGAATTGATTTGGGAGTTGGTGGGGAGGTGGGGTGGAAACTTTTTTTTAAACTCTGCAGCGATTTTGCTGAAGCTTGGCCCCGGGGAGGGCCTCTGGGCACTGAGCTGGGGCGCCCGAACCTCGTCAGGCGGGCAGTGGGGCGGCCCGGGTGACCAGTTACCCCTGGTCTTGGGTCTTCTGCGTCGCGGCGACCCGACCGCCTCGGAGCGGTGCGCAGGTAGCCGTGTGGCGCCACCTGGTGGCCGGAGCTCCGGAGCTGATCCCTAGCAGCGCGCGCCCGCCCGGGTCTTCGCGGTGGGAACGCGACCCCGGCTGGCAGGATGGCGACCGCTCCGCGCACTCCCGGGGCGTGGTCGAGGACAAACCCAAAGCCCAGGGTGGCGGGGAGGAGGGGGGCGACGACAATCACAAGGAAGATGGGCCTTGGACCTTAGCCTGGAGGGTCTTCTCTGCTAAGATGGGAGACCGAGGAGGCTCCCCTCGCGGTCCGCGCAGCCCAGGCCGCCCACTCTGACCACGCCTCCTCGGAACACGGAGCCTCACCTTTGACCAAGTGGGAATTAACTTGAGAAGGAGGTGCTTTTGCCTAAGGACTTTTAAAACGAACTGTAACATTTCTAAGCAGTTACCCTTCATGTATGTGTGCACATAATCTATGTCTATTTCTTTATATCCTCACTTCTTTCCAGAAAGGGTGTTAAAGCTGGAATGACGTCATATATGCCATTTTTTGCCTCACGGCAGCCCTCTTAGGCTTGTGAAGAACACGTGCGCTGGCCCTCAGAGCCTAGTCCTGCCGAGCTGCTCCGTGGTGCTGGGGGAAGGTGGCACAACTGTAGAGAAAGAAGAGTATTTTGGGAGCCTGGCAGGGGGCAGAGTGTTTACAGTGCTCCAGAAGGTGCAGCCCCGTCAGGGGAGGGGGCTGGGAACCGCTTTCTCTCTCCCATAAACCTGCCAAGAAGATCTGGACAGCCTACGGAACTTCCTACCTGTACCAGGTGGGCCAGCGGGACTGCATTTGCTGCCGGACCAAGAAGGCAACTCTCGCTGGAACGTGCTCCCTTTCCTAGCGTCTGCATAGCTGCAAGCTAAGGAAGCGCTTCACTGGGTCTTGCAGCATACAGGCTGCGGGTGAGGTGCAGTCACCTCCTGTCACAGGCAGCAGGGCTTCCAGGCCACAGAGGGAGGGAACCCCTCCAAGCCAGGGCCTCACCCATCATCCAGATCTGTCTGAAGATTCTGCAGCGAACGCCCAAGTCCATGGATGGGTCCCTGGCCAAGGCCTGGACCAGCCTCTTGTGGACTTTGTGAGTACTGTGTTATTGTGCATATGGGCACGCCTCCCCATAAAGGCTGAGGTCATTGATTAGGTCACTCCACTGAGGAAGAAAAACATTTCTCAAAATTGCACCTGAGATCTGAGCAGGGAAACTTGGGCAGGCCACAGAGTGGGTGGTCTCACTTTGTCTAGAGGTTACGGATGCCAAGATTGCCTAAGAGGGGACTGCTGGGGGCTGGGCTGGAGGCTGCTGCCCTCCTTGTAGGAACAAGGAACCCGAAGAGGGCACCTACAGACTTGTGCCAGACCCTGAGGCCTCTCAGATCGTAAGTGAATTGGGTTAGGGATTGTGAACTCTGGGGACAGATTACCTATGTTGGAGCCAACTGTCTGGCTGGAAAAGCCACTTGGGCTTGGCAGAGCCAAGAGAAAAACCAACGGATGAGTGAAGGAGTGATGTCCACACTTAGACAATGCTATGATCTGAAAGTTTGTGTCCCTCCAAATTTATATGTTGCCATTCTAACCTCAACGGCAATGGTGTAGGAGGTAAAGTTTTTGGGAGGCGATTCGGTCATGCAGACAGAGCCCTGGCGAATGGGATTAGTGCCCTTATAAGAGAAACCCCAGAGAGATCCTTAGCCCCTTATGCCATGTGAGGTGAGGAGGAGACAGCTGTCTGTGAAAAAGCAGGCCACCACCAGACACTGAATCTGCCGATGCCTTGATCTTGTACCTTCTCACCCCCTAGAACGGTCAGAAATAGATTGCTGTTGTTTATAGGCTACCCAGTTTATGCTATCTTGTTACAGAAGCCTGAATGGACTAAGCAGAGTACAGCAGTAACAGTAGCTGTAGCCCCTGGGAGCCAGCGTGGTGTTAACTTGGTAACTGAAGTGAGGGAGCCTGAAGGTTAGGGATAGTCATTCCTTCTGCTTTGACTTCTCCTTCTGACACTGGACCTTGGAAAATCTAGACTTAACTTTATTTAGGAAATAGTTTTTCCTTGTAATCAATGGTTGCAATATGAACCAATACAAGAACTGGTTACAAAGATAAATGTAGTATTTTGCTTGTATTGATAGCAGCACAGCACCCAAGCCAAGGGACGTAATGATTTCATTATATAATACGTGCTCTTTTTTGGTTGTTGGCTGTTGCTCTGTTGAAAGGAGATGGAGATGACTAGGTGTTAGCCAACCTTGATGCCTGGGTGAGCTCCAAGCACTCCTTTTCCTTTAAACCGAAGTCTAGGCAGACCGGGCATGGTGGCCCACGCCTGTAATCCCAGCACGTTGAAAGGCTGAGGTGGGCAGATCACGAGGTCAGGAGTTCAAACCATCCTGGCCAACATGGCGAAACTCTCTCTACTAAAAATATAAAATTAGCTGGATGTGGTGGCGAGCACCCATAATCCCAGGCTACTCGGGAGGCTGAGGCTGGAGCATTGTTTGAACCTGGGAAGCGGAGTTTGCAGTGAGCCAAGATTGTGCCACTGTACTCCAGCCTGGGTGACAGGGTGAGACTCCATCTTGAAAAACAAAAGCAAAAACAAAAAAAACCAACCTAAGTCCAGGCCAAAGGCAGGTGAAAGCCTTTGTGGCCTCCTCTGTTTGACATTTTTACTTGTTTGGGTAAAGGACCGATAGCGCTTCTTCCCAGGCCTAGAGTAGACCTCTAGACCAGCCACTCACTGTGTGTTTTGCCCAGCCTCACCTCAGTCCTACTAGCAGGCAGGTTCCCTTCCCACTCAGAAGGCAGCCCAGGTATTTCTGACAAGCCCAGAGGTGCGTGCTTCCAAGGGATGTGAATTTGAATGAGGAGAGTGGAAGAGGCTAAAGAACGGTTGCCTGATGCTGTACCTTGACTGGGTCTAGCTGCCTCAACTAGGGTGGATTAAGGGACCCTTGAGCCTCCCCTAGTGATTAAAGGATGCCCTGGCCTGGTCAAACCATCTCCCTAGAAAGATGTGTGGTCCATTAGCAGACAGTTGGTTAATGGTGTTCTGGATGACAGGCCTAGGAACCAAGAAACAGTGGAAGGAACTAGGAGTGTTTGGTTTAGAATAAAGAAGACATTCAAGGACCGATCTCTATTTGAATACTTAGAATATTTGTGGAAGAGAAGATATTTATTCCATGCGGGATTAAAGGGCACAATTGAGACAAAGAAATCAGTTACCAGGGAGCAGATTTTTGCCTGGATATGAAAATGAGCTCCCCTGGAGATATTCAAGACATTGTTGCTGACCATGTGGCAGTGCCCTGGGCAGGAACATTCTGCTCGGGAGGCTGCATTCCTGCAATCCCTTGCTGCAGGCTTTCTGGGACAGTCCTATTTTCAAGATTTTGTCGATGACTGTGTCTATGAACAACTGCATGTTCCGGAAACTTCAATATGCCTGTATTCACTCCACATCCCCAGAAGGCCTCTTGTTTTTGGAAATAGCATAACAGTGTTTTCCCTAATCATATGCTAATTTGTGGTTCAAGAAATACGGGCAATGGCTGGGCATGGTGGCTCCAGCTTGTAATCCCAATGCTTTGGGAGGCTGAAGCAGGAGGATCATCTGACAACAGGAGTTCACAACCAGTCTGAGCAGCATAGCAAGACCCTGTCTCTATAAAGTAAAAAAATTTAAAAAATTAGCCAGGCACAACCGTGCATGCCTGTAGTCCTCGATACTCAGGAGGCTGAGGTGGGAGGATTACTTGAACCCAGGGGTTGAGGCTGCACTAATCTATGATTGTGCCACTGGATTCCAGCCTGGGCAATAGGGCAAGACCCCGTCTCAAAAAGTAAATAAAAAACGAAAAGAAATATGGGTAAAATGCTAGGGTCCCGTCCAAATCTGAAGATCCACAACTCCACTTTCATCAGAAGTGGTAATCATTTTAGATCTACAGACACGCACCTACCTAGTGAAGTGGTGAAAAACTAGGAACTAGAGCCGGGCGCAGTGGCTCATGCCTGTAATCCCAGCACTTTGGGAGGGCGAGGAGGGCAGATCACCTGAAATCGGGAGTTCAAGATCACTCTGACCAACATGGAGAAACCCCGTCTCTGCTAAAAATACAAAATTAGCCGGGTGTGGTGGCGCATGCCTGTAATCCCAGCTACTCGAGAGGCTGAGGCAGGAGAATTGCTTGAACCTGGGAAGTGGAGGTTGTGGTGAGCTGAGATTGTGCCATTGCACTACAGCCTGGGCAACAAGGTGGAAACTCCATCTCAAAAAAGAAAAAAAAAAAGGAACTAGAACCAAGATCTGACTTCTCTCTGGATTGAGACTTTTATGGATCCTCAAACGGGGCTAACTTCCATGTTGACATATAAGACTCATCTCTTGTTCAAGAGCGAGCTTCCCTTATTTAACTCCGTCTGCTCTGTTACTCTGCCCTTTCCCATCACACATCTGCATAGTGCTGACTTTTATCTGTGAGTTCAGGATGCCCTTGGGCAGTATGAGATGGGACAGAGTTTGCTCCTGAATTGAGCTTGTGTTCTTCTGCAGATGAGCTCTCCTTTTGGCAAGAACAAGCTGTGATATGCTCTAATGGCCCTATGCTGGTTGCATGTTTGAAGAATCTGCTACTGCCTTAGAGGCTGTAGGTCCTGAAGGCAGGGAGCAGGGCCTCTTATTCTGAATCTCCAGGCAGCTACTACAGTGTTTCCCTCTGTGGGCATTTGATAGATATTTGGTGCTTGATTCTTTTCTGCTCCCACATAAAATCTCAAGATTCCATCCTCCAAGGAGTCAGTTCCGCCTGTCACTTCTACTCTAAGCTCAGCTTTGGCGATAAGGCTTCAGAAGAGAAATGGATCTTCCCACGTATGGCTCTGTTTTGAACTTGAAAACAGATTTGATGTGAGTACCTGGATACCATGGTGATAGGTGCCATAGAAATAGAGAGGAAAGGCCAGGTGCAGTGACTCATGCTTGTAATCCCAGCACTTTGGGAGGCCGAGGTGGACAGATCAGTTGAGGCCAGCAGTTCAAGACCAGCCTGGACAACCTGGTGAAACCCTGTCTCAACTAAAAATACAAAAATTAGCAGGGCATGGTAGCAGGCACCTGTAATCCTAGCTACTGTTGGGAGGCTGAGGCAGGAGAATTGCTTGAACCTGTGAGGTGGAGGTTGCAGTGAGTCGAGATCATGCCACGGCACTCCAGCCTGGGGGGACAGAGTGAGACTTTGTCTCAAAAAAAAAAAACAAAAAAAAAAAAAACAAAAAAAGAGAAAGAGTGGTAAAGTAAGGATGTGGGACAGAAGAATGGTGGACTTAGAACATCAGGGGTTTGGAAGCAGTGATTTGGTGACACTGATGCTTATTTTCAGCTGGCAGTAT
>CAUYLG010028280.1:0-37604 GCA_963573385.1 Cacajao melanocephalus
ACCGCCGCGCCGGCTGAAAGAGCCACGCTGGTGACCCGTAGGGCTCCTCTGCCTGGGAATCTCCTAGTCTGTGGGCAATAAAAATCCGTCTGGAAATGCGGCGTCCACTCACCCTCTGCGCTTTCACTGGGAGCTGCAATCTTGAGCTGTTCCTAATCAGCCATCTTGGATCCAACCCCCTCTCTCCATGATATTACTCAATAATGACACTTGCAAAAGTTTGCCATGATTTACATATGAAGATGCTTCTTGTAGTATTTGTCATAACAAGAAAAGAAAGCCATAAAAATATCAATAGGTGACTTTTAAAAAACATATTCATAATACAAAATATTAAGCACTTTAAAAATGAGATATTCTGTGAGCGATGATATATTTTTAAGTGAAAGGTTAAGTACAGAATGATACAAATATAACCCCTATATATGTGTGTACATAATATAACTATATATATGTATTTCCATAAAATTTTAAAGAAAAGAAACTAAGTGACTACTCTTGGGAAAAGGGCATGAGCATCAGATTGAGAAACAGAAATATGTGGCACTCATGTAGGTACAAATAAAACTTTTCTTTTTAATCAAAGTATCATGTTATTTAGGCAGGAAGATCATTTAATTTTTGCATTTCTCCGTATTAAAAAACAAGTAAGTGCTATACACTTTCAAAAAGAGAAACTCTGATCTTGGAAGTAACAATTAAAACTCTTAAAATACCTTCAATGGTTTCCCATTGCACCTAGAATATGATCCAGGCTTCTTCTTATCATGGCCTAGATCCTGGAGCCTGCATGCACTAGGGTTTGCTACCACTTTTACCACTCTTTCCCGCTATAAACAACATCCTCATTGCATTCTTTCAATTTCTCAAATGTGCCATAGTATGAGAGCCCCTGGAGCTTTGCACATGACACTCATTCTGCCAAGGATATTCTTCCCCTGGCTCTGTATGACTAACTCTTCATTTCTTAGGTCTTAGCCTAAATGTCACTTCCTCAGAAAATCTTTTCCCATCTGGTCTAACTAAAGATGTTCCCCTATTCCTGATAATTATCGTGGGTCTTAGTTTATTCCTTCATTTGTCCTCTAATTTTTTGGTTTAGTTTTTCTTTTACATTTTCGGAGAGTAAGGGCAGCTGGACCTTCCACTAAAACACACCTGAAGGAGGGGGAATCACGTTTCTTTTGTTCACCTTCGTGTTTGTCTCCAGTGCTTAGCACACAGTAGGTTTGCAATAACCAAGGTGACCATATAACTGATCATTCAAACAGTGACACTTTTCAGAAAAAAAAAAAAAAGGAGGAGCTGAGTAGTTCCTCCAGGGTAAAAAGCACAAACAGGAGAATTGTAATTAACTTAAAAATGCATTCACCCTATCAGATGACCATTAATAAAAGAAAGTTCAATGATTCCATTAGGAAAAAGAGACAGCTCAAAATAGACAAATATTAAAAATCTGTCTTTAAAAGTCATTTTCTGAATTCCTCCCTTCCCTTTTATGCTGTATCTTGTTCCTGCTGTCCACAAACAGAAATGGCAAGATTTCCAATTTGTGTTTTGGATTGGCCTTCTAATTTAATTCAGCCAGCTAATCTATAGGACCTTCCACAAACTATAATTCTTCTCCCTAATTCCAATTGCTGCTTTTTTTACTACTCTTGAATGAAAAATAACACCATGGAAACAGTCCTCAAGAAAACTTTTCTAACTCAGAATGGGGCTTTGTCCAGGCAGAATTCAGAACTGCAGTTAAATATGTTGTCAATTTCCCTCTAAACTGTGCTAACTAAATTAAGGAGAATCAATTTTATTTTCCTCTCCTTGGCCAGAATAGATTAAAAATAAATAAGGATATAGCCACATATCTGCCATGATCACTCTTATTAAATAATTCAGGCCTCCACAAAGCCCTAGAGTGCTATCCATTTATCAATGTTATTACACTATATGCACATGCACACACATATACACTGAATAAAAGGTAGCCTATATGAGTGTAATTCTTGACACTTCAGGGTGCCCACACATCTCAAAGGGACAGGTATATTTCTTTGCAAATTTCTGAGACAATAGTATGAGTTGTATGAACCTAAGTTTGAACTAAGCTCAAACAGTAACTATAGAATTATTTAGACTTTTTTCTTTAGTTTCTTGTCTTTCTACATAAGGTCAATAATACCTAATCTGTGGGGTTTTGTGGGATTAAGTGGAAATCTAATAGCAAATCTAATTATCCAAATAGCAATCAGCCCAGTACTTGGCATATATATCAAATGTTCAATAAATGTTAACTTCTTTGATACTATCTCCCCCTACATCCACCACAGGAGACCAGCATGCATTTCCACAGGACACATCAACCTAACATGTATGATTTGGAGTGGGGAGGAGGGTTATAAGGAAAGAGAGAAGGGGGAGTGAATAATGAGGGAAAAAATCATAATGATTTGTCATTCTCCCTGTGAAACTACTTTGTGTTCTTGGTACTGTTGCCTGTGTTCCCTCCATTCTGATTCATGAGAGTCTTTTTGTAACAGCTTCCACATCCATGACTTTCTGACAAGCCAACTGAATACAGCACAGTTTTACATTTTTTACTTGACCCTTAGAAATAAGCCATTATACTTTTAGCTTTTTTATTACTAAGAACTATGCTGTATATAAAAGAAATCCCTCCTTCAGCTTCCGTAGGTATGAGTGACATAGGTATGAAAATCTGGGTTAGGGCACAAATTAAGGGGGGCTCTCAACAATGGCAGAAGGGTCAAAGGTGGGTTGAGATCTAGTTGGAGCACAGAGTTCAAGTGTCTGCAGGTGCTGCTTGAAAACACCATAAGCCAGGCTGGGCACAGTGGCTCACACCTGTAAACCCAGCACTTTGGGAGGCTGAGGTGGGCAAATCACTTGAGGTCAGGAGTTCAAGACCAGCCTGGCCAACATAATGAACCCCATCTCTACTAAAAACACAAAAATCAGCTGGACGTGGTAGCAAGTGCTTGTAATCCAAGTTACTCAGGAGGCTGAGGCAGGAGAATTGCTTGAACCCGGGAGGTGTACGTTGCAGTGAGCCGAGATTGCACCACTGCACTCCAGTCTGGGCAACAGAGCTAGACTCCGTCTCAAAAACAAACAAACAACAACAACAAAAACACCGTAAGCCAGAATCGGAAGGTTGTTTTTTTAAGACCCTGAAGCATTCATGGTATCAAACCAGACACCTCAACTGGTCCTGGTTTATAGGACTCTTTGGAATTTACAGGTTGGTGACAGCATTGACTCTTCTCTTTCCCTCACTACTTCATTTAAAAACCTCATCCCAGTGTTTTAAAGTTTCTCCATCAATCAAATGTATACATCCTCAGGCAAATAGGACCACCAGTAAATCCCTCTATTTTTCCAGAATTCCTGAGGCAGGCACTCAGATTAGAATTCAGCTGCTGGGATTCTTACTACCCCAAAAACCAATTAGAAAACTTTTAAACTCCACAAGGGAGATAATGCTAAAATTTGAATCTTTTTGAATGTCTTTGTAACTCTTCTCCATTTTTTGGTGCATAGTATGAATGTAATTAGTAATCAGAGTTTGAAGTTTCTCCTTGTCTATGTAAAGCTCCAGCTCAAAATATTTTAGTATCTTCTCTTTCCTTCAGCAATGCTAAATGAAGCATTACAAATTCAGCTTTATACACAATGGTTTTTTGAAAAACAAATCCTAGAAGGATATAATTATTTAAATTTAATTTCATGAAGAAACTAAATTTACTGCATTTCCATTTTGTAATTATTTCCCTTTGTTTTCAAGCAGTTATGGTCATGATTGGTTGTTTCTTCATAGTAATAAGTCTTTTCTGGCATTTGAACAAAAGATACTTAGCTTTCAAATTAATAGTGTTCTTTTACACTATTCTTACCTGTTTAGAAACGCGCTGATGCACAGACATTTACAAAATTTGGAAAAAGACCATATTTCCATTTGGAAAAGAAAAGGGAAAATAATTACAAAAACTGTCAATACATTTTTGGCTAACAAAATACAGCAAAATAGAATCGGCTGTCAGTAAGTAAGTTCATTTAATGTAAATGAATTATTTGCTGTAACAATTATGCAAATTTATTCTCATGACCACTTCTTGCTTCCGAGTAACTCCTTAGTGTTAAGAAGTTATGACTAGTAATAGACCAAATGAGGTATGGGTAGTACTTTACTTTATCTTAGAAGTGGCAGAGCTGACACTGACCTGAGCAAATGATATTAGGTTTCTTTTAATTCTTGGGTGCATTGATGTATTCTCCAGTCCTTCACTGTGTCTCTCTTTCAAAGTGTACCTCTCCCTTCTCAAAAGCCCCTTGGACCTCCTGAAAAACATATAAACTCAAATATGTAGATCCCTCCTATAATTAACCACAACTCTCTGAAGTCCTCTGCACTGGAATAATTACCTCATGTTCATCTCTGTCACGTGAAATTTCAACCCAATACCTGAAGGAGCCAGACAGCAGCTCTTTCTACCTATAATTCTTTGATCAAAGTATTAACATCTCTGAACTTGTTTTCTTATCTTTAAATTAATGATAATACTTTTTCATACTGCTTCTGTGAAGACTAAATAGACTAATATATGGGTACACCCTAATATGGTGCTACTAACCTCTAAACTCTAGAGAAAGCTGCAGTTCTATACAGCCTCCAGGACCCTGGTCTTGAGTAAGATTTAGGGTATTTACTTTACTTTTACTTCAGTCCAGCCAAAGATGCTGTAAAATTAATGATGACAATGGCTATATTGAAATGTGGGGTGCCAATCCTATTGACCAAGGGTAGTGCCTCTTGGTTGGAGAAAATATTTTCAAAGTTCAAGGTTCCTGGAGTTTTACTAACAGAGACCACTTAGTACTGATTTTTCTATGTCTTTATTCTGTTCAAAACATTATAGAAAAGACATATTTTTTCATAAGTCTCTTGTGTGTATATTGCTGTGTAAAAAACAACTAATTTCCAAATAAAGCAGTTCAAAATACAAAGTTTTAAAAGCAGGGTTTTTTTGAGTTAGAAAACCAAAAACAGCTTAGCTAAGGGTCTCTGTCCCAAGGTCTCTCATAAGCTTCTGAGGTTGTATTTGAGCCATCAGTTGGGACTGTTGTTTCATCTGAAGGCTTGATGGGAGATGTATTGAAGGGGATTTATTTCTAACCTGCATATAGTTGCTGAGACACCTTGGTCTCTCACCATGACAGCCTCTTCACAAAACATGGCGCTGAATTTTCCCAGGGCAAGTGGTTTAAGAGAGAGTTAGTGCTATGGTTTGAATATTTGTCCCCTTCATAACTTATGTTTAAATTTAACCTCCAGTGTGGCACTAAGGAGACACTGGACCTCTAAGAGGTTATTGGGTCATAGGGCTTCTGCCCTTATGAATGAACTAATTTAGCATGGATTAATGGATTAACAAGTTAATGGATTTGGGAGTTATTATGGCAGTAGAACTAGTGGCTTTATAAAAGAGACGTTTGAGTTAGCGTGCTCAGCTCCCTCACCATGTGGTTTCCTGTGCTGCCTTCGGACTCTTCGGAGAGTCCCTACCAGCAAGAAGGCCCTTTGCCAGATGTGGGCCCTCAACCTTGGACTTCTCAACCTCCACAACTGTAGAAAATAAATTTATTTTCTTTAGAAATTACTTAGTTTAGGTATTGTGCTTTAAGCAACAGAAAATAGACTAAGACCATGAAAGAGTACAAAAGATAGACGCACAGTCTTTTCCATAAGCTAATCTCAGCAGCAACATTCCATTACTAATGCCATATCTTTTTCATTAGAAGTAAGATCCTCAATTCATCCCACACTCAAGGAGAGATAATTACACAAGAGAATAAATACCATGATATGAGGATCCACTTAGTGGATAATCATTTATGTCTCAAAGAAAGGCTGGATGACTGCTCTCTGGCAGTGACCAATTTGTTGAGTTTCTGGACCATCAGGATGCTGCTGCTATCTCTCCCACTTCTTTACCGAGTTCAGAGGAACTGGAAACCCATCACCATTTAGCAAAGTTTGTATCTGACAAGTATATCACACGGCTTCAGACCACGTTTACAGCCTATGCCTACTTAGCACAATTTCATGATGTGGCTTTGTGTAAAGGGCAAATAAATAACATGATCCAGAAGATCAATGTTCGCTATTTCTGTTCAAATTCTACTCTTGGCTAAGCTAATGCAATATAGTTAGAATGCTGTGCATTCTCTAACTGTCCTGATATTTATAAGTCTTCCAACCTAAGCATGAATATTTCCATAAGCATAAGTTCAGCCCTCTGGAAAGCTATTTGGGCTGCAATGGAATACACCAGTGTATTAAATTCAGAGGTGTTACCCTTGAAGTTTGCTAAATGTTTCTCTTGTGACTGACACAAGAGTTAATATGACACACATGGCTTAATTTGTAATGAGGATGGTAATTGAGCATTGAATATAATAAAGAAGCTTATATTGGTGTCCTACTGAGATCTGGTTTATAGTCTTTGGAAACAATGCATAAACATATAATGACTTTTTTCTTTTGTGCCTGGAAAATTAGAAATTATATTTAAACACCACTAGAACACAAAGATTATTAGCAAAAGGAACACGCTATCAATTTGAAAAGCTAAGTAATTTTCCTTCAAATGCCAGAAAAGGCATATTACTATGAAAAGCAAATAATTATGGCCATAAAGACAACTGAAGAAAAAATAATTTTCAAACGACATTAAATGGAACCTTGGGATTCCCTATAAATGATCCCAGGAACCTACTGACAAGGGAAAGGGGAAGCCAACTGGACGAGGCTCTGAGTGCTCCTGAGTTGGGCTCCCACTCCACTCAAGGTTGCTGTGCCTTGCTGTTTCACAAACAGGCTTAGTTTATAATGTTATGCAAAAATTGATTGTATTCAGCATGGCAAACTTATGAGAAGTGAGATCTTCTGCATGCACTGTAGGTGAGCATGCTAAATATTGTAACAGTTTTGGAGGGTAATCTATCTACAGAGTCTATCACAATTTAACTCTGAATACTTTCTGCCCCAGAGAGTCTACATCTGAAGTACTATAATGGGCTAATAGCCAGATCCTGTGTGGCATAAATTCAAACAGAATGATATATTTACTAGGATAATTAATACCTTTTGACTTTGGGATAATAATATAGCCCCTTACTGATTTAATAAATTAAACTAGTCTTACCCTGTTTTGAAACCCTAAGGTACATAGGCATTTACAAAATTGGGGGGAGGGGAAAAAGACCATATGCAGGACAATGTTTATCTCTCATTGGACAATAATCTTTTTGTAAAAGAGTTTATATTTTGTATTTTCATATCCAGCCAGCATGACCACAAGACTGATAAAGAAAGTGTCCAAAAGATGTTTGCTGAATAGTTAAATGAATAAGGGTTGAATAACATGTAAATTCATAAAGGAAAAGTGATAATAACTATCATTGCTTGACAGTGTCACTGGAAATGGCTCCTTTCAGGAAAATCAAACAGCCAGTTATTATATACTATCTCTCTTACTTTCTACTCAGATCCACAAAAGAAAGAAACAAGAAATGTGTCATAGAGAATGGTAAATTAAACAGATTTGCTCCATGGCCATGGAAAAGATTGTAAGCTATATACCTATGACAGTAGCAACTCTAAAAGTATTTTATTTTCATAAGGGCAAGCACTATTTATTTGACATCTCCAGGTAACAGGAAAAAAATGTACAGTTCGTTTTGTATGGTCAGTTAGATATCAAGTCACTAAAATAATAATTCTACTAAACATTTTCAGTGACTTGATATCTAACTGACCATACAAAACGAACTGTACATTTCGTTATATTCAATAACTAGTATGTTATTTGACACATAGATGTCAACAAATATTTGCTGTTGGGTGATACTCTCAACAGTCACTATACACGCCCTACCCTACTCAGTATCACCTGTCTTTTCTACTCCACTCATCACTTGAAATGAGGGCCAAAATATCTTTAACAGCTTTATCCAGGTATAATTGACATATAATAAAATTCACTTGGGTGGTAGAATTTGTATTTTCTACTGGATGGGCCAAATCTCTGAAACACCTATCACTTGCAAAGCTCCTTCTAAGAGGCTTCATTGAGTCCCCTTCTTAACAACTTTCACACAAGTCCCCATGCTACTGCCATATCACCTGTCAAATTGCAATTAGCTGATTTAAGGAGGGATGGGTCCCTGACCCAAAAGCAGTCAGTCCACAGATATCCCTTGGACCATGAAGTGAGTTTTTAAAAAAGGTCTCTCCATTAGGCAAGATGGTAAATACCTATACTGATCATAACACCTATACTGATCTCACATAAACACCTATACTGATCTCACATAAACATATACTGATCTCACATAAACACCTATACTGATCTCACATCTCTGAGAGAGTTTGACCTTAAGATATATAGAATTCAAGATCTAGACGTTAAACACCCAGAATGCAGCAGAGACAAAGTGAGAAACTGTAAGCACACCAGAGGAGGGAACATATGACCCCAGTTGTGAGGGATCAATGAGACAGTCTGCTCCCTAGAGCTGAGAGACCATTCTAGCCAACTCCATGGAGGGGTAAGTGAGCCCTATCTAGCAACTGAGACACAAGGTTTATCAGTATTCACTGCCTAGCCAAAGCTGCCACTGATCTCCCAAGACATCTTAACAATACTTGGTTTTGACCCTGGTTATGCCCATTTCCCCAGCATTGTATACTGTCCTTGTCCACATAGCTTCTTTGATCAAGTCATGCAAGCCCCAGAAGCTTATCTTACTGCCTTGAGCTGCCAGTCAGAGTGCAGGTTCAGTGATTTTCTTCTAAGTCACTGGCAAAACTATTTTGCCTCTAATAAAAATACTGGTGGCAATACCTGACATTTGCTGAGCATTTCTTGTTTATCCAACCCATCTTTATCAGACTAAATTTTTCCAAAAATCACAAGTAAGATTGGTCATTACCCCTGTTGTACAAGTAGGCTACGTCTTAGAAAACAGTAAGTAACTGGATGAAAAGGCATGCCTAGTAAGTGGAGTCAAGTTTTAAGCTAGGGCAGCCAGATGCCTGGTCCTGAACATTTAGCCACTAAGCACACTGCCTGGAATTTATTAGGTTCAAAGGATAAGGCTATGACCCCTGGATGTCCCAGGGAGAGTTAGATACAAGGAAGAACTTAGAAAAATATGTAGAAGAGCCAGTTGTTCTTTGCAGGAGTATAAAAAGTGATTTAAATAAAATCAAGGACCCTGCCACATTCTTAAGAATTAACTTATATACACCCACCTCAAGGAGACTCTAAAGGCCTAACCATCCTAAAGAGAATGAAAGGGACATAGAGCAAAGGAAATCAAGAGTAGCAGGATCCTGCAGCTCTTGGGTCTATTAAGGTGACTTCCCGTTCCCCTGAGACCAAGCTGTGCTGTATTGTCAACTTTCTGTAAAGGCCATGGTAGAAGTTACTGTCCTCTCTATTCCTATTGATGTCCTCACAACAAATTCCTATTACTTAAACTAGTAGGAGTGTGGCTTAGCTCCTTGAAATCTAAAAACAAAACAAAACAAACAACTCTAACTAAAACATACGTTATCGCAGGGAAAGGCATTCACCCTTTGTTTCCTTCTACTAAAGAATGGATAGTAGAGCCAGGAAAACAGAAAGATGGTGCACATAACAATTCTATCAGTCAGGGTCCCAGCAGGAAACAGCTGGCACACTCAATGCAGAGAATTTGAAGAGAGTTTAATAAAGGGACTATTTGCAAAGGTTTGAGCAGGCATGGGGGAAATCATGGGGAATGATGCTTCCCCTCACCTTCCGGCCTGAAATGGTGAGGGAATGGAGAGGTAACTAGAGCATCTGGATAAAAAGGAACTGTGTGGGGAGGGCCATGTGAGAGCCTCTGGTGCCTTTGGTCGTGAAACAGGGAAGCAGCAAACCCAAAGTGACTGCAGAGAAACAACCTGGGGAATGAACACCCCGACCTCACTATCTTCCTCCCTCTAACTTTGATACTCCGTTAGCCAGAGCAAACGTGAAGCCAAAGAGCCAGGGAGCCTGTTGCTGTGGTTTGGCCTTCTGGGGCAAAGGTAGAGTTGAGAGTAGCTATGGAAGACATTGGAAGACATCTGCATGGAGCGGTAAAAAGAAAAAGTTGATGGGGATCACATTTAAGAAAAGAGAAGAAGGGCAGGCGCACTGTCTTACTTCTGTAATCCCAGCACTTTGGGAGGCCAAGGTGGGTGGATCACCTGTGGTCAGGAGTTTCAGACCAGCCTAGCCAATGAAGTGAAACCATATCTCCACTAAAAGTCAAAAAAAAAAAAAAGAAGGAGAAATTAGCAGGCTGTGGTGGCACATGCCTGTGGTTTCAGCTACTCAGGACATTGAGGCAGGAGAATCATTTGAACCCAAGAGGCAGAGGCTGCAGTGAGCCAAAATCATGCCACTGCACCCCAGATTGAATTAGTAATCTAAAAATTTCCCACAATAAAATGCTAAGGCCCAGATGGCTTCATTACTGAATTCTACTAAACATTTTTCAAAAATTAATACTAATCCTACACAAAATCTTTCAAAAAGTAGAAATGGAAGCATAACTTCTAAACTTATTCTATTATATGAAGTCAGTATTACTTTGACAGCAAAACCAGACAAAGATACAAGAAAACTACAAATCAACATATCTTATCAATATAGATGCAAAATTTCTCAAAATATTAGCAATGCCAATCCAACTATATAGCAAAAGGATTATATAACATGATCAGGTAGAATTTATCCTAGGAACGAATGGTTGATTTAGCATCCGAAAGTCAATCAATACCCTAGAATATTAATAAAGAACAAAAACCACATAATCACCACAATAGATGCAGAAAAAGCATTTGGCAAAATCCAATATTCTTTCATGATAAAACACTCAACAAACTTGGAATAGAAGAGAACTTTCCCAGTCTTATAAAGTTCATCCATAAATCCATCTAATATCATGTTTTGTGTTTTCCTCTTAAGATCAGGAACAAAACAAGGATGTCTGTTCTCCCCACTTCTCTTCAGCATTGTCCTGAAAATTCTAGCCAGGGGAATTAGATAAGAGAAAGAAATGAAAAGCATTCAGACTGGAAATGAAGAAGTAAAACCATCTCTGTGTGCAAATATCATTATTGTATACATGAAAACTTGTAAGGAATTTACTAAAAACAAATTATTAGAACTAATAAACTAGTTCAGAAACATTGCAGTGTACAGGATCAATATACAAAGTCAATTATGTTTATTTCTATATATCAGCAGTGAATACTTAGAGATGAAATTAAGAATACAATTACATTTATAATAGCATCAAAAAGTATAAAATGCCTAGAAATAAATTTAGGTAAAGAACTGAAAGACTTATGTGATGAAAAATCACAAAACATTGTTAAATTAAGGAAGATTGAAATAAATACAAAAAATCCCATGTTTATGAATCAGAAGACTTTATATGGTTAAAATTATAATTGACAGATTCAAATCTTGCCCAAATTCCTACCTAAGGGGTCTAGAGAGTCATATCCTACAAACCATAAATTCTCATTAGGTGGGCTTTATTTGGCTCTCTACATTGTGACTTACTTTTCAGTCTGACTCTGGCTTAACATTATGAGACAAAGAAAAAAATTATTTAGCTCCAAGATGTATTTTCTCATCATACCTTGAACTTGCCCTGCAAAGCCTCTTATGGGAAAAAAAAAAAAAATCTACATTCTGTGGAAAATCCCCTCCTCCCTTTGTTCTCTCTCCTTAATTTTCCAGATCCAGGAGATAATCAACTAAGAGCCAGGCACCCTTTGAGGTCCCATAAGAAACATTTTACAACCTGCTCTCTCTCCTGAAGTCTGCTGAGAGATTCCCCTGAAAAATAAAACTTAATCTCCACAACCTTTATCTTAACCTGAACATTCTTTTCCATTGATCCCAGGTCTTCAGATAAACTCAACCAATTATCAACCAGAAAATGTTTAAATTTACCTATAACCTGGAAGTTCCTCCCTTCCCCACCCCCCTTGAGTTGTCCCGCTTTTCTGAACCAAACCAATGTATTTCTTAAATGTATTTGATTGATGTCCTATGCCTCTCTAAAATATATAAAACCAAGCTTTACCCCGACCACCTTGGGCACAGGTTCTCGGGATCTCTTGAGGAATGTGTCACTGGCCATGGTCACTCATATTTTGCTCAGAGTAAATCTCTTCAAAATATTTTACAGAGTTTGACTTTGTTGACATAAGTGACCAATAAATGTTAGCTCTATTCTCCTCTTCTCAGAGATGTGTCTTAAATTTACATTAATCTAGGCATTTTTCCTATGTCTTTGGAAAACACAAGCTTTTATTGGTGATTTCACTCTCTTGATATAAAATAAGAGCCCTCTGTAAAACCTCTCCATGGTATCTGTGTTGTTCCCGTGCATTGATCCATCTATCTCTGTCCTTCCTCTTGACTGGAGCCAGTGTTTCCCTAAGTGCTTTTTACTGATGAAAAGGCCAAAAGGTGACCATGTGAATATGGGCCAAGAAATATTAACTTCTGGCTTCCATGAGGAGACACCATTTGACTTCTCTCCAAAACAACCCCATCTATGGAGAGCATCAAATGTTAGTGGGCTGCTTTGCTGTGCTTAAAGTATTTCTGGCAATCTTGTTGGAAAAAAAAAAACATTTATTCTCTGAAACTGAAATCACCATGAAATAGAGCCTTTATTTATTATGCACATTGTAACGGTTATCTCCATTTACACTTAGATTGTTAGGTTATCTCCAATCAGAGTTGACAAATGGAAAAGATAGAAGTATGTAGTTGTTAACAATTACTTTTTGCTTCCATGTCCTAATCAAAGATCGGTTTTGATAATTGCACCTTGTCCTACCTAAAATGCCTTTCATATTCATGGGGAATAATATAGCCATTTATTTTTATAAATGGCAGTGTTTATCATCTCATGATTGTGTGTGTGTGTATGTGTGTGTGTTTATACTCATAGTACCTTTATTCACAATAACTACAAACTGGAAATAATGGAAATGTCCACCAACATGTGAATGATCAAACAAAATGTGACATAATCATGCAATATACAACTCGGAAACAAATTGCATGTTTTAATGTTCTTATACACCAGAAAAATTTCTTTATAAAATCTTTATTTTCGTCACAGTGGTTTATGGTTTTTTTGTTATTGTAAGCTACTCTTCTAGGGTTATTTTTGCCTGAACAGTCACAAGGACTCTGGATTATAGAAGTGTCTCTTCTAGAAAGTTCTTTTTATCTTGTACAAGGTCTTCAAAAGTTTCACCAGTCCCAGACTAGTAATTTTAAAATATCTTTATTAAAATATAATAGACAAAAATAAAATGCATATGATTAAAGTATATAATTTAATCAATGTTGACATTTGGAGGCAAAATATGCCCAGAAGAAAAGAATTGACATTTATATGCACCCATGAAAATATCATTGCAATACAAAATTAACATGTTTATTACCCAAAAGGATACTTGTAGCACTTTGCCATTCCTCTCTCCTAACCCACACACTGCTCTCACATTCCGAGACCACCACTGATCTGCTTTCTGCCACTACAAATTAGTTTGCATTTTATAGATTCTTGCACAAATAAAATCATGATTAAGTACTCTTGGTTGATTTGCTTCTTTTATTAAACCACAATTGTTTTAAAATTCATCCATGCTATTTCTTATTAACAGTTTATTTCTTTTCAATGCCTAGTAGTATAACATTGCACGAATGTACTACCATTTATCAATTCACCTGCTTGTGGACAGTTGGAGTTGTTTCCAGTTTGGGGATATCACAATTAAAGCTGCTATGATCACTCTTGTGTAAGTCTTTGTATGGATATAAGCTTTCATTTTTCTTGGGAAAATACCTAAGCATGGAATGCTGGGATAATATGGAATACAGAAACTGATTTCTAGAGTAGTTGTATAATTTTACATTCTAACAATGTATGAGAGTTCCCATTCATTTACTTACTCATCAGTACTTGATACAGTCTTCAAATAAGTATATAGTGGTTTCTCACTGTGGTTTTAATTTGCATTTCCCAATGACTGGCTATAGGGTGTATCCTAAGACTATGGCCTCAGGAACACTCTCATGCAAGTCCACGCTCAGCCTCCAGCAATTCACTGAAATTAACCATGAAATTGTTGCTACCAGAGTTTATGCTTCTAGTGGTTTTTCCTCCAGTTAAGCAGATTTTAGTTCTCTATCTTTGTGTCTTAGTCCATTTGCATTGCTGCAAAGGAATACCAGAGACTGGCTCACTTTTAAGGAAAAGCGGTTTCTTTGGCTCATAGTTCTGCTGGATGTACAAGAAGCATGGTACCTCAACTGCTTCTGCTGAGGGCTTAAGGAAACTTCCATTCACGGTAGAAAGTGAAGGGGTGCAGGCATCAAATGGTGAGAGAGGGTGCAAGGTGGGAAGGGGGCAGTGCCAGGTTCATTTTAACAACCAGGATCCACAGTCAGGGAACTAATAAAGCAATAACTAACTCATTACCACGAGGATGTCACCAAGTCTTCATGAATTTGGCCCCATGACGCAAACACTTCTCAGTAGGCCCCACCTCCAACATTTAGGATCAAGTTGCAGTATCAGATTTGAAGGGGATAAATATCTAAACTGTATTAGTTTGGATGTGCCTATGTCTCCATATTTAGGGTGGCAGTTTATTCTAAGACTTCAGTTCTTTGATAGGTCCAAGAAAAGGCATTGATTTTCTAGTTTATCCAGCTTTTCCTTATTGTGAAGATTTCAAGATTATTACACGTCAAAGCTGAAACTGTCTATCTATGG
This sequence comes from Cacajao melanocephalus, assembly GCA_963573385.1. NCBI lineage: Eukaryota > Metazoa > Chordata > Mammalia > Primates > Pitheciidae > Cacajao > Cacajao melanocephalus. The sequence goes on from CAUYLG010028280.1 coordinate 14,914, forward strand.
AAAGGTTTTTAACTAAAGTTTTTAATAAAAATTTAATGTATTCAATAGATATAGGGCTATTTTGGTTATCTGATTATTCTATTGTGGTCTTTCAAGCTTTGTGTTTTTAAGGAATTTTTCCATTTCATTTAAGTTGTCATACTTATTGGCATAAAGCTTTTTATAATAACTTATTTTTAATATCTATGAAATCTATAAACATGTCATCTATCTCATTTCTAATATTAATAACATTTTACTTCTTTTTTTCCTGATTACTCTGGTTAGAGGTTTATCAATTTTATCTTCTCAAATAATCAACATTTACTTTTATTGCTTTTCTCTATTTGATTTCCGTTTTAATCTTCATTATTTTCTTCATTTTTCATAATTTAAGTTTCATTTGCTTCTCTTTTCTAGCTTCTTAATGAGGTAAAAACCAAGATCACTAATTTAAGAATTTTTTTTCTAATGAAGTTTAATGCTATTAATTTCCCCATATATACTATTTTAGCTGTTTCCTCCATATCTTAATATGTTTTAATTGTCATATACTTACAAATATTTTAAATTTTATATTGTTTCTTTGAATCTTAAATTATTTAGAAATGTGTTAGTGTATTTTTTCTGATTTTTTTAAATTGGCTATTTAATTCAGTTTTGCTCAGAGAAACTACTCGGTATAACTTGACTCACCTAAAATTTATTCCGACTTGTTTTATGGACAAGGATATTATCCATCTTAATAAATATATACTTAAAAAGTATCTGTCATTTGGTGGTGCATTCTATAAATGACACAGGTCAAATCGGTCTACAGTATTGTTCAAGTCTTTACATTCTTCTTGACATTCTGTCCAATCATTTTAGGTATTATCGAAAGAAGAGTTAAAATGATTGAACTATAATTGTGGATTTGTCAATTTCTTTCTATTCCAACAGTTTTTGCTTTATTTATTTTGGAGCTCTGTTAATAGGTGTACAAACATTTAGACATTTTTTTAAGTTCAGGGGTACAAATGCAGGTTTGTTACATAGGTAAACTTGTGTCATGGGGGGTTGTTGTATAGATTATCACCCAGGTATTAAGCCTAGTACTCACTAGCTATTTTTCCTGACCCTCTCCCTCCTCCTACACTTCAACCTCTGATAAGCTCTAGTGTATGGTGTTCTCCTCTATGTGTCCATGTGTTCTCATTATTTAGCTCATTTTATTACATTTAGGAATGGTATGCCCTCTTGATAAACATATCCTTTGTAACATTACAAAATGATTCTCTTTATCTCTGGTTATATTTTTTGCTCTAAAACCTAATTTGTCTAAAATTAAAATAGCCACTCCAGCTTTCTTTGGATTAGGGTTATTGTGGCATATATATTGTGACCATCCACACTAAATTTAACGTAGTTGTGTCTTTGTATTTAAAGTTCCGACTCACAGGTTCTTCCAGAGCCCTATACTAGATAACCAAGAAATGCCAGGGAGGAAAAAGGTAAAAGAACTGACAATGAGAATTGAATTTGCTTATTTGTAAAACTAAGACTAAAACAAATGTGTGGATTCAGGTAATAAAAGAAAATAAAAGAGGCAGTGCCAAGATGGCCGAGAGGAGACAACACCGGAATGCAGCTCCCAGCAAATGAGATGCAGAGGGCTAGAAGACCTCACAATTCCAAGTGAGGTGCCGGGTTCATTTTGGGGGGATTGGAAGGACTCTGAAAGTAGCCCAGGGAGGGAGCTGAAGCAGGGCAAGAGCCGCCCAGGGAGAATGAACCAAGACAGGGCAGGGTGCATCCCCACCTGGAACTTGCAGCCAGATGGGAGGGTCAGGGGGCTTTACCCCTCTGTGCTCTGATTCAGATCCTGTGCTTACCTCATCCCCTCTGCAACCCATAGTCCAGGAGAGCCCCGCCAAACTAGGGGCACCATGAGTTGTTGATGCAAATCTGAACAACAGCTCCCACCTGGTGGTTTAAGTTGTCAGCCAGACCAGGGCGGGAGCTTGCACTAGCGCCAGTGGAACGGAACAACCCATCCCACAGAAAAAGGCAGAGTTGAAAGCAGGGAAACAGGTCATAAGGCCTGGCAAGCACACCCCTCAACAAAATTCGAACTGAAGCTGGTGTGCCAGAAAGCTTGGCAACGAACATACCAGTTTGACCCCAACCAGGAAGATCGAGCTCAGGCGAGGAGATACGCCCTTGGAAAGGTGGGGCTAATCTCACCTGCAAACAAACCCCAGGGAAAATCACCCACCCGGCAACCTGACTGAATACGAGGCAGCCCAGCAGTGCCTCTATAGGCCAAAAAAGATATAGCTCCAACTGCACAGAAAGGAGGTCTACTCAGAGGTTTCTCCTGAAATCACCAACTTCAAAGATCAAAGGGAGATAAACCCATTAAGATGGGAAAAAACAGCGCAAAAAGGATGAAACCTTCAAAGACCAGAACACCTCTTCCCCTCCCAGGGATCTCAACTCCTCACCATCAAGGGAACAAAACAAGACAGAAAATGAGTGTGACGAATCAAAAGCAGGCTTCAGAAGGTGGATAATAACAAACTTCTCCGAGTTAAAAGGCCATGTTCTAACCCAATCCAAAGAAACTAAGAACCTTGAAAAAAGGTTAGACGAAATGCTAACTAGAATAATCAGCTTAGAGAAGAATATAAATGACTTGATGGAGCTGAAAAACATAGTACGAGAACTTTATGAGGCATACAGAAGTTTCAACAGCCAAATTGATCAAGCAGAAGAAAGGATATCAGAGGTCAAAAATAACTCAATGAAATAAAACGAGAAGGCAAGATTAGAGAAAAAAGAGTAAAAAGAAATGAAAAAAGCCTCCAAGAAATATGGGATTATGTGAAGAGACCTAATCTACATTTGATAGGTGTACCTGAATGTGACGGAGAGAATGAATTCAAGCTGGAAAACACTCTTCAGGATATTATCCAGGAAAACTTCCCCAACCTAGCAAGGCAGGCTAATATTCAAGTCCAGGAAATACAGAGAACAACACAAAGATATTCCTCAAGAAGAGAAACCCCAAGGCATATAATCGTCAGATTCACCAGGGTTGAAATGAGGAGAAAATGCTAAGGGCAGCCAGAGAGAAACGTTGGGTTACCCACAAAGGGAAGCCTATCAGACTCACAGAGGATCTCTCAGCATAAACCCTACAAGCCAGAAGACAGTGGGGGCCAATATTCTTAAAGAAAAGAACTTTCAACCTAGAATTTCATATCCAGCCAAACTAAGTTTCATAAGCGAAGGAGAAATAAAATCCTTTAAGAACAAGCAATTACTCAGAGACTTCATCACCACCAGACCTTCTTTACAAGAGCTCCTGAAAGCACTAAACATAGAAAGAAAAAACCAGTACCAGCCACTCCAAGAACATGCCAAATGGTAAAGAGAATTGACATAACGAAGAAACTACATCAAATAACAGGCAAAACAACCAGCTAGCATCAAAATGGCAGGATCAAATTCATACAACATAACAATATTAACCATAAATGTAAATGGGCTAAATGCCCCAATCAAAAGACACAGACTGGCACATTGGATAAAAAGTCAAGACCCATCAGCGTGCTGTATCCAGGAAAGCGATCTCACATGCAAGGCTAAACATAGGCTCAAAATAAAGGGATGGAGGAAGATTTACCAAGCAAATGGAGAGCAAAAAAAAAAAAAAAAAAAGAAGCAGGAGTTGCAATCCTAGTCTCTGAGAAAATGGACTTTAAACCAACAAAGATCAAAAGAGACAAAGAAGAGCATTACATAATGGTAAAAAGATAAATGCAACAAGAAGAGCTAATGATCCTAAATATATATGCACCCAATACAGGAGCACCCAGGTTCATAAAGCAAGTTCTTAATGACTTACAAAGAGAGACTCCCACACAACAATAGTGGGAGATTTTAACACTCTACTGTCAATATTATATCAACGAGATAGAAAATTAACAAGGATATCCAGAACTTGAACTCAGACCTGGACCAAGCAAACCTAATAGACATTTACAGAACTCACCACCCCAAATCCATAGAATATACATTCTTCTCAGCACCACATCACACCTACTCTAAAATTGACCACAACATCGGAAGTAAATCACTCCTCAGCAAATGCAAAATAATGGAAATCATAACAAACAGTCTCTCAGACCACAGCGCAATCACGTCAGAACTCAGAATTAAGAAACTAACTCAGAACCACACAGCTTCATGGAAACTGAACAACTGGCTCTTGAATGTTGACTGGATAAACAATGAAATGAAGGCAGATATAAAGATATTCTGCGAAATCAACGAGAATGAAGATACAACGTACCAGAATCTCTGGGACACATTTAAAGCAGTGTCTAGAGGAAAATATATAGCAACAAATGCCCATATGAGAAGTAAGGAAAGATCTAAGATTGACAACCTATTGTTAAAATTGGAAGAGCTAGAGGAGCAAGATCAAAATAACTCAGAACCTAGCAGAAGACAGGAAATAACTAAGATCAGAGCAGAACTGAAGGAGACAGAGATACAACCCTTCCAAAAATCAATAAAACCAGGAGCAGATTTTTTGAAAAGATCAACAAAATAGACCACTAGCCAGATTAATAAAAAAGAAAAGAGAGAATAATCAAATAGATGCAATAAAAAATGATAAAGGGGATATCACCACAGATTCCACAGAAATAAAACCATCATCAGAGATTATTACAAACAACTCTATGCACATAAACTAGTAAACCTGGAAGAAATGAATAAATTCCTGGACACTTGGATACTCTCAAGGCTAAACCAGGAAGAAGTCAAAACCCTGAATAGACCAATAACAAGGGCTGAAGTTGAGGCAGCAATTAGTAGCCTAACAACCAAAAAAAGCCCAGGTCCAGATGGGTTCATAGCCGAATTCTACCAGACATACAAAGAGGAGCTGGTACCATTCCTTCTGAAACTATTCCAAACAATCCAAAAATAGGGAATCCTTCCCAAATCATTTTATGAGACCAACATCATCCTGATATCAAAACCTGGCAGAGACTCAACAAGAAAAGAAAACTTCAGGCCAATATCCATGATAAACATAGATGCAAAAATCTTCAATAAAATACTGGCAAACCAATTGCAACAGCACATCAAAAAGCTTATCCACCATGATCAAGTAGGCTTCATCCCAGGGATGCAAGGCTGGTTCAACATACACAAATCTATAAACATAATCCACCACACAAACAGGACCAAAGACAGAAACCACACGATTATCTCAATAGATGCAGAGAAGGCCTTTGACAAAATTCAACAGCCCTTTATTTAAAAACTCTCAATAAACTAGGTATTGATGGAATGTATCTCAAAATAAGAAAATCTATTTACGACAAACAAACAGCCAATATCATACTGAATGGGCAAAAACGGGAAGCATTCCCTTAGAAATCTGGCACTAGACAAGGATGCCCTGTCTCACCAATCCTATTCAATTTAGTATTGGAAGTTCTGGTCAGAGCAATCAGGCAAGAAAAAGAAATAAAGAGTATTCAATTAGGAAAGGAGGAAGTCAAATTGTCTCTATTTGCAGATGACACGATTGTATATTTAGAAGACCCCATCATCTCAGCCCAAAATCTCCTGAAACTGATCAGCACCTTCAGCAAAGTCTCAGGATACAAATCAATGTGCAGAAATCACAAGCATTCCTATATACCAATAACAGACCTAAAGAGAGCCAAATCAAGAACGAACTGACATTCACAATTGCTACAAAGAGAATAAAATACCTAGGAATACAACTAACAAAGGATTTAAAGGACCTCTTCAAGGAGAACTACAAACCACTTCTCAAGGAAATAAGAGAGGGCACAAACACATGGAAATGCATTAGATGCTCACGGTTGGGAACAATCAACATTGTGAAAATGGCCATAGTGCCCAAAGTAATTTATAGATTCAATGCTATTCCCATGAAGCTACCCATGGCCCTCTTCAGAGGACTGGAAAAAGCCACCTTAAGCTTCATAGGGAACCAAAAGAGAGCCCGCATAGCCAAGACAATTCCGAGCAAAAAGAACAAAGCCGGAGGCATCATGCTGGAGGCATTAAACTATACTACAAGGCTACAGCAATCAAAACAGCTTGGTACTGGTACCAAAACAGAGATATAGACCAATGGAACAGAACAGAGGCCTTGGAGGCAACGCCACACATCTACAACCATCTGATCTTTGACAAATCTGACAAAAACAAGAAATGGGGAAAGGATTCCCTGTTTAATAAATGGTGTTGGGAAAACTGGCTAGCCATGTGCAGAAAGCAGAAACTGGACCCCTTCCTGACACCTTACACTAAAATTAACTCCAGATGTATTAAAGGCTTAAACATAAGACCTAACACCATAAAAACCCTAGAAGAAAACCTAGGCAAAACCACTCAGGACGCAGGCATAGGTAAGGACTCCATGACTAAAACACCAAAAGCAATGGCAACAAAAGCCAAAATAGACAAATGTGATCTAATTAAACTCCAGAGCTTCTGTACAGCAAAAGAAACAATAATTAGAGTTAATCGGCAACCAATAGAATGGGAAAAAATTTTTGCAATCTACCTATCTGACAAAGGGCTAATATCCGGAATCTACAAATCACTAAAACAGATTTATAAGAGAAAAACAAACAAACCCATTAAAAAGTTGGCAAAGGACATGAACAGACACTTTTCAAAAAAGGACATATATAAGGCAAACAAACATATGAAAAAATGCTCATCATCACTGATCATTAGAGAAATGCAAATCAAAACAACATTGAGATACCATCTCACACCAGTTAGAATGGCGATCATTAAAAAATCAGGAGACAACAGATGCTGGAGAGGATGTTGAGAAATAGGAACACTTTTGCACTGTTGGTGGGAGTGTAAATTAGTTCAACTATTGTGGAAGACAGTGTGGCACTTCCTCCAGGACCTAGAAATAGAAATTCCATTTGATCCAGCAATCCCATTACTGGTTATATACCTGTGATAGGGGCTAGAACAGAAGCCTAAGCACTCCCATCCTATAGAGAAACCACTTGGTCCCTGGGCAGAGGTGTCATTCTCAGAACAGTTAATGTACATCAATCCTCAGAAGTGTTAAGGGTAAAAATTTCCACTGCTACCCCCCTTCCCTTGCAACAAACCGCAGACTTTAGCTTCTGTACAGAGAGCTTGCCTTGCACACCCCTGTGTCCCCCTGAACAAGAAAAGGATGTGGTTTTGCAGCTTAAATGCCTTGCTCCCCCTGAGCTTGGGGCCACGGGTTGGAGACATGAGTCCTCCGTGGCCGTTGGCAATAAAGACCCTGCAATTTGACATACTGTTGTCTTGGTGTTGATTTTCTGCTCACTCCAGTGCTACATCCCCAAAGGATTATAAATCGTTCTATTATAAAGACACATGCACACATATGTTCATTGCAGCACTGTTTACAATAGCAAAGACCTGGATCCAACCCAAATGCCCATTGATGATAGAATGAACAAAGAAAATGTGGCACATATACACCATGGAATACTATGCAGCCATAAAAAATGATGAGTTTGTGTCCTTTGTAGGAACATAGATGAATCTAGAAACCATCATTCTCAGCGAACTGACACAAGAACAGAAAATCAAACACCGCACGTTCTCACTCATAGGCGGGTGTTGAATAATATGAACACATGGACACAGGGAGGGGAGCATCACATACTGGGATCTATTGGGGGCAACTCAAGGAAGGACGGCAGGGCGTAGGTAGGTTGGGGACAGATAACATGGGGAGAAATGCCAGATATAGGTGATAGGATGGAGGCAGCAAACCGCATTTCCATGTATGTATGTACCTATGCAACCATCCTGCACGTTCTTCACATGTACCCCAGAACCTAAAGTACAATAAAATATATACATATGATGTCTCTCTCTCTCTCTCTCTCTCTCTCATATATATATATATATATATATATATATATATATATATATAAACACCAAATGATGTGGTGTGTCAGAGAGATATTTTGTTGTTTCTCACCAGGTTCAAGCAATTCTCAGGCATCAGCCTCCTGAATAGCTGAGATTACAGGTGTGCACTACCATGCCAGGGTAATTTGTATATTTTTAATAGAGACGGGGTTTTGCCATGTTGGCCAGGCTGGTCTGAAACTCCTGGCTTAAAGTAATCTGCCAGCCTTGGCTTCCCAAAGTGCTGGGATTACAGGTGTCAGCCACCACGGCCAACCTATTGTCTCTCATTTCACTGTCTATGTTCATTCTTCTTTCTCAGCCTGGAATGCTATGTTCTCCTTCTTCACTTTTTTTCTTCTCTTTTTCATGCATATTGTTTATGTCTCAGCATAGATATCTCTAGTATGCTTTCCTTAGCCACCACCCCATCTTCCAATCTATGTTCTGCTTAATATCTTCAGCATTTCCATCACTATGCAATCCACATTGTACTAGAAGCATTAGATTGAATCAAATAATGAAATTTCAGTTGTTTGGTTAACATTAACCTACAAAAATGGTGAGTCACTTTCTACCACTGAGCTGTAAACTCCTCTGGGTAGGGGTATCTTAATCACTGTGCATCCCTTTCCTGCTCAGAATGGACCCCAACAACTATCTACCTGAACCAATGAATAGTTTAGGAACAATCACAGAAATTTCTAGCATGCTCCTCATACTGTCCTGAGCCCTATTTCAAGCTGTTTTCAGGGTCCACTCGTCCCTTCAGTGGGATTAAGACAATACTGAAGTAAATATTCTTTGTAATGATATGCTCTATTTTTTACAATGGAAAGGGCTTTGTGCAATTTTTTTTGTTGGCAGTTCTTGCAAATTGCATGGCTTCTTTGGAAAATGTATCTGTCCCCTAGCAACAGCTCTCTGTAAGCTACATTCATAAATCAATACAAAGAGAGAGAGTGAGAGACATGGGGTGAGCATTCATGATTTCTTAGTTGAGCATAATTTTTACTTAACACTAGATTCAATTGATTCAAACTGATTATGTAATGAACTGTCTCTGAGTCTTGTTGGCTTTACCTCTGAATAGCCCAGCTTCATCCTAAAATGAGCCTGCTTACAGCAGGCCTCCTATGCCTTCCTGGGGCCATTCAGTGATGCCAGGCAAATGGATTATGAATAAGAAGCAGATATATGATTTACCTCCTACCACTCACTATTGGTTTATCCATATTTAGCAAAAATCTGTGTTCTCAGAATTGAGCAAGAATTACAAAGGGGGACAAACTAATAATTCTTGCATTCAAGCAGCTCAGAATTGTGTGAGAATAATGAGGCAAATAAATAAACCATGGCCAAATACAGAGGGTAACGCATATTAGAGATATATACCAGGCACTACAGCAGTGAGGGAAAATTTTAACTCTGCTACCATTGGGTAGAGTGAATAATTTCTGAAATACATGTGTAGAATCAGACAATTAGAACATTGGTGACCTTGGTGAGAACAGTAATAGTGTCTACTGGAAAGGTAACCCAGAAACTAATTTGTTAAAATACAATTTAAGGATGAAGAACTGGAGACACTAAGGCAATTTTTTCAATGGGTGCATCTGATATACATAATAATTACATTAATAGTGAAATTAAATAAGGTTAAATTATGGAAAGCTGAAGGGATTAAGTGCCTAGAAATCTCTCTATACGTGTATTCTTATTTATCCTACGGGTTAGACATCTTTAATTTCTGCCTTTTATGAACAAGGAAACCAGTAAAGTAGACTTGAACTACAAGAGCAAAAACATCATTAGACTTTTAAAAATATTAGATCAGTTTCTCACTTTGTACAAAGATTCTACTTTTCAAAGCACTTTTGCATTTGATATTCCCAAATATCCCCAATGGACATTTTACTCCGAAAAACAAAGGAATGGAACCAACATTAAGTGATTTATTTAAAGTCACATGGTTCCAAATACCTATATCTAATATAGTACTCTCCTACCCTAACAGAGAAAATAACTTTCACTCTCCCAATGTTTGAATTGCCATTTAGTCTCCTTTGGTAGTGCACTACCTAAAGTACAAAAAAGGCCACTGTGCTTCCCATAGTCAATGTACATCACAGGTACTTTTCTCCTCTTCTCCCTTCTCTCAACAATTCTGAGGCACAATAAGTTAATGATTAAGAGGCAAGATTCTGGAGCCTCCATTTAAATCCAGGCTTTGCTACTTACTCTGTGACTTTGGCAAGTAACTTAACCTTGCTGTGACATAGTTTGTTCAGCTGTGAAATTGAAGTTATAATAAAAGTACCTACTGCCTAAGACTGTTATAAGCATGAAATAACTTAACATGAGAAAAGCACTTTGAACAGTGCCTTGTACATAGTAAGTGCTATATGTGTATTGGCTATCATCATTATTTCTTTGTTGGATAGGAGGTGAGCATATGACACAGTTCATCAAAAGAGGATAAGGTGATAGTCAAATTCTTTCCTTCCAATTGCCACCACTCATGAAGCCAGCCATTCCATTAAGATGTTTAGAAGAGACAGATTTCTTTTCCCCCACAAATCTAGGGGAAATTACTGGTAAAGACTGTGATGCAAATACTTAAGTAAAACAAAATGAAATGTTTGAGGATTTCTTTATCCATGCCATCTTTTTTCTAATATCAGCATAATACTGAAGAGTTGGTTTGGTGTTTAACTTACCCACCAACCTCTGAAAAATAATTTCCCCCTTCCTCCCTATTTACAATGAACTTCAGTGCCTTTCTGTCTATTTTTGTGAAAACTTCCATGTTGGAGAAATATGCCTTTTTCTTACTTCAAGGATGGGAAAATGAGCTGTCAGAAAAAGGAAGGTGGTGAACAGTAAGAAGTGAGAGTAGCAGGGAGCAAATTTGCAGGCTGACTTCTGTTTTCAGTGATCTTACCTGATGGTTTCTCAATTGAGTTTTGTGACTCTTGAGGGAATATGCTGTGCCTAAAAATTTCATTGAAAGGCTGCTCAAATCATTTCTTTCAAATAGGAAGATGTGCTTCTCAAAGAGAAAAGTAGACCCTGCTCATTTGCTTTTATGTTTTTCAACTGGTCGATCCAAATTATATTAGAAAAATAATTAAAATATTTAAATAGATAAAATGTGGAATTTGAAGGACTCTAACATTTAAGAATCATTATGTTTCTAAGCTCTAAGAATTTTCAATATTATATTACTTAATCCATATAGTTACATTACAAAGTAAATATTATGTTCATGTTACAGATGATGAACAAAGAAGCTGAAAGAAGTCAAATCACTTGTCCAGGACCACAGAGCCAATAAGTAAAGACCTCTGTGGAATTTAAATGTGGATCTAATTTTGTTCAGGGGATAAGAAAACAAAATAATATGAGCCCTCTCTTAATTGAGGAGAATCTAAAAACACAAAATAGTTATTACCAAAGTACTTAAGAATGTGCAGATAAATATTAGGTTGAAAGAAACAAGTAAATCAACACTTGATTCTGTTATATTGTAAGTGAACAAATTTCATAGGTTATAGGTTTTCAGATATTTAATATAAAAAAGGAAACAAACTATTTTGACAAATTTACATTTAACATAGATCTGTAGTATAGGTCTAATTTTCATCTCTATACATTGGCTAATTGCTCAAATACTTGAAACATGATTTTGGGAGATATACTATTTGTTGTTCATGAAATATATTACTTAGTTTCACTCAAATATAAATAAATTCCCATTTTTATATTAAGGTTTTTCTTTTCATAGCTCTCTAAAAAGCTATTATAAAGTCAGAATATGTTTTGGTTTTGAGATGACTAGCAAGATTCTTTATCTCCCTTTTGAAAGGCTAATGAAATAGAGGAGGGAGACTTTAAATTTTGTTAATCTTTCTTAAAGTTTCAGAATATAATACATAAAGTTCATTTATCGCCTTACTTTATATTAAAAGGAGGAATTTTTTCTCCATGCAGCAGAGAATAACACATACAGTTTTATGTTCACAAGGGAAAAAAACAGAGCTTTTTTTTGTTTCGTTTTGTTTCATTTTGCCTTTTAAATGAAGTTTCTCTGAGTCTAATTTGTTGTACTTTTGGGGTAAAAAAAATGAATGAATCTCTATGCTGTACATTCAGTCACTAATCCGTTCATCCCATGAGTAATCCTTTTGTTAGCATTGGAGTATATTGCAATAGGATGTATCAAATGCCATTATTTCACTGAACAAATTATTTTGAGCTGGAAGCTAGGAGGCAGCATAATGTATTCCAGGGGTCCCCAACCCCCAGGTTATGGACCAGTACTGGTCAGTGGCCTGTTGGGAATTGGGCAACACAGCAAGAGGTAAGCAGCAGCTAATCTAGCATCACCACCTGAGCTCCGTCTCCTGTCAGCTCAGCGGTGGCACCAGATTCTCATAGGAGTGTGAACCCTATTGTGAACTGCACATGTGAGGGATCTAGGTTGCATGGTCGTTATGAGAATCGAATGCCTGATGATCTGAGGTGGAACAGTTTCATCCCAAAAGCATCCTCCCATCCCCCATCCCCATCCGTGGAAAGACTGTCTTCCGCTAAACCAGTACCTAGTGCCTAAAAGGTTGGGGCTCACTGTTGTATTCAATTCAATTTAAAAAGCATTGATTGAACTCCCTCTAATAAAGCACTACAGTAAGCACTGCAAATGCAATGACTGATAAAACAGCATTTCTGCCCTCCAGCCACTCATAGTCTTTTTTTTTTCATAGTCTAACTTTTAAATAGCTTTAATACATGGCAGTATGTCATAAATTCTATAACAAACATTCAAACGGGATGTCTTATTTGTGCTTCCATGAGAGTAGTTAACCAAAATATGCCTCATCTAGGTCCTGCTCCTGAAGGTTTCACTTATAATTGTCAACTAAGCATAGTATGGAAAAACTACTTCTACCAATACCAGTTTGCTTTCAATACTCTAGTCCTTAGAGATTCATCTGCACTTAGATGAATCTCTTAGAATTAGTGGCCTGTCGAGAACCTGGTGACACAGCAGGAGGTAAGCAGCAGCTAAGCTAGCATCACCACCTGAGCTCCTTCTCCTGTCAAATGCTGTCATAGACTTCCATACATATCTCCTATATGCTTACCATGTGCCAAGGACCATTATTTTAGCAGCACTGGCAGAAGAGACTCAACTAGGTATACTCTATATTCTTGAAATAACAACAATAATAATAAACATCCTGCCTTCTGTTTAAGAATGTTCTCTTTTACAACTGAATTCTTAAAATCAGAAGAGACAGGCACAAAGTGGTAAAATTGGAAAGCATTACTACTGTCAACTGGATGTTACATTTGTCAAATCAGCCCTGACAATTGATTGCCATTTTAGGATCCTCTTACCTCCTCCTGCCAGTCCTGCCCAGATTCAATCACACTTCCCAGTAACCTCTGCAGGCACATAAGAAGCACTATCACAGGTACTTTATTATGTTACTACTTTTTCCAAAAATAAATTTGCCTCAAAAATATATATTACCATTTGAGCTCAGTTTCTGCAAATAACTTGCTAAGTAACAATTAGCTAATCCAGTAATCTGTGGGAGATGACTAGTGAAGGCATTTACCTCTGCCTCCTGATCCCTGCCAAATACTTCCTCTTCCAAAGTGTATGGATGCATTCTAAATGTCATTCCACCTGTTTTCCACACCTTCCTCCAAATTTTAATAATGGAGTTAAATAGGAAGATTATATCGCTATAGTAATTAATTAAGGAGATATTTGAGGGGACATAGAGTTTCACAATCATTCATATTATATTATGTAAAAGAGTACCCAGTAGGCATGTTTATAGAAGATGCAACAATATGGAAGAAATATTAAACATAAAAAGATAGTCATAAATCAAAGACACTATTCTGTGTCCTGAATAAAAGCCTCTTCCCTGGTAAATCCAATACTGCTTTACACATCCTCTAAGGATTTGAACTTGATCCTTTCCTTGGAACAATTGTCAAGAACATTACCATGCCCTCTGGCTGAAAAACCACCACTGAGCTCTTTCCTCTGGGAGGAAAAAATATATTTTGTGCTAATATAATTTTCAAACATCTTGAAATCTTAAAGTGATAAATAATTTCAAAATGGGTACTGAAAGAAAGTTACATTCTTAATACATTTGTTTTTCATAAACAGATGTCTGATTATTAAAAAGTTAAAGGAATTTATTTGGCAGATGTTGGAAAATTTTTCTTGTCTTTATATTTAGAAAAATAATTCATATCAATTTATCATATTTCTTCTAAGCAAAAATTTTCTCTGAGAAATTATAGAGATAGTTTGTTCTGGATTCTACTGCAATGAACCCCATAAATATTTGGTTTTGCATGCAAATATAGGTACTGGTGTGTTTTTTGTGAGAACTTTCCTGTTTAGAAAAAATAAATCAGTAAGGCCGAAAACTCTGTTTTACTGTTTTGAAAGACCCCAGGCAACTGAAAAGGAACATCAAAAAAAATTCTACCTAATAAAAGAAAAAAACAAGAGAAGCAATTCCATAAAATCTAGACAGGAGTTGTCAGGAAGCAGAAGAAAAGTCTCCCTAATACTGTTAGAATCAAAGGCCTGAAAGGAACCCGGGTCATTTATTCAACTAACTGCTAATTTCAGCATCTCAGTTATCTTGCAGAGAAGAAGTGATACTGTTTGTTCATCTCTCAGGCAGGGGAAGATTTCATAACATCACCCCAAGTTATAGCTATTTAGCAAACTTTTGGAGTATATTTAGCTTTGTACATTATGCAAATCTTCCCTTTATGCATTAAATATATTCATGTGCTTAGTGGAATCAAGAATAAGCGGTCATAGTCTCTATATCATGATATTTATGATTGTGGTAACTATGTTCTCCTAAATTCTTTCTCCAGAGAGTGAAGTAAGCTCAGTTCCATTTATCTTTCTTCATATATATGTCAAGGAAGTCATTTAAGTGGCTTGTCTGTGAACCCTGCCAATATTTTTTACATCTTCAATTAAATGGGGAATCCAGATGTCATCAAGATAATGAATATAAAGAAAGATTATCTTGCATCATTTGTATTAGGTTGGTGCAAGAGTAATTGCAGTTTTTGCCATGAAAATAATAGCAAAAAATGCGATTACTTTTGCACCACCCTAATAATAAAGAGTACAGTAATTAACTTAATGGCAATTTTTATTTTAATACCTTTAATGAAGACTTATGAAGAAAATTATTTGGATTCTAAGTTAATCTAGGTTTCCAAAAACAAAAGTTCACAGTAGGGGCTATGACTTTTGGTTGATTTACTAATAGTTTGACATATGCTTCCAAAAATTCATCATGGGTTCCCACCCAGGGACCAGAGAAACTGGCACCTAATTACCCCTCTTGTTATATAAAACAATAATACTGGACTAAATATATGAAACAAATGCTTTCATATATTGAACAATAGGCAGCATAGGTTAGAATTCTAAGAGGAAACCAATGAGGTAAGCTGTTACAATTTTCTGAACTTTTTGCCAGAAGTCACTTTCAGGACTGCTGCACAGAAGGAGGGAACATGGACTACGGAGGCGTCACTAGGTTGAAGAGACAAAGCACAGACTTCTAAGATGTGAGGTCAGTAGAATTTGGAGAGCAGAGTACGTGAGAAAGAAAAGCCATGCAAGAGAGAATTCTAGAAATCTCTAGCTGATTAATAAGCTTCACATAAGTTAATAATAAGACATATGTGGCTAAGAACAACTACTAGGGGAAAAACAAGTATTAGGGAACTACCAAAGCCTACCCAGGACTGGGAGATATTAAGAATGGAGAAAAAGGACAATGGAAAAATCTTCAAGTAATAAATAATAAATACGAAATAATACATTTTGTATGCCCTCAAAATAATAAATACACTCAGGCAAATGGGTCTTTGGCGTACTTGGTCATATTACTGCATTTCCATGTGATACAACAACTTTTATATTAATCAACCTGAACTGCAAAAAAATAAAAATAAAAATTGAGCTAGGGCTTTCCTGTATACTAAAGAAATGGAAATACAGTTCTAAGAGATTTTTCAGTAAAACAACCAAAATAAATAAATGTTGATGTTTCAAAAGACATCTGATCATTAGAAAATTTTCAAAAGAATTCTGTAAATAAAAAACAACTAGAAAATATGTGTATCAGCTATGGACAATACAACCTTGGTGCCAGAATGAGACTGTGCCTTTATATTTGCAATTGCAAGATGTTTAGAATCAATTTCTGAGCTTATTTTTCCATAAACTGCACCCCACCCCCCAAAAAAGCCATCTTTACTTTCACAAAAGAATAGCTCTAGACTTGAAGTAACAATTTTTCAAACCCATATTTTAGACTAAGACAAAGTATCGTGATGTGTCAGTGAATATTTGTTAAGGGTTTTTGTAGACATTAATAATTATTTTTTAAATGGCTTTCTTTTCTTCTCAGTTTTAATGGAATTCATTGAAAGTTTTTAACCTCTCTGGAATATTTCGATTATACTGAAGTCATTTTTTATTCTGGGTTTTAATGTCATGTTTCTTCCCGTAAAACAATGACTTTGTCATTTGTTATTTTTATATCATTCTCTATTGAATCTAGATGGAGAGAGACATGGAACAGCAGGCTATCACAGACAATTATATAAAAGATTTTGAGAAATGGGATTCGCAGCTCTTCAAAAAAAGAAAAATAAAACCCTAAACAAGAAGGTTAAAATAATGAATTTGTCAACTTCTGTTAATTTCTAAGAGTCAAGGTAACCACTTCAGGACTGATCACACTCTTTTCCAATTCTCTGAATAGATTACAAATAAAGAGAGGAAAATGAAATAATAATTGCTGTTACTTTTTAAAGAAAAGCACGACTAGAAAACTTGGGTGATTACTCCAGGGAAATGGCAAGAGACAGAGAGTGGGAGAGGGAGCAACCCATGTTACCATCATGTATCTAATTTCGTAACACGTCTGAAGAATCCGTGTATTTATTCTTTCATGTTACTGATGATTAAAACCTAACTCTGGTCATCAGTTCCCCACTCAACGCATTGTCAGAAATTTTCTCCTGAGATGGAAATGCACCCGAAACAATGTAAAAGAATAGACACACATTAAGTTATAAGGTCATGTAGTGCAGCATAAAGAGTGCTGACTTTGGAATTGGAGAGACCTAGATTTGAATCTCAGTCCCAGTTCCTATTAGTTATGTGAACATAAGCAAGTTTCTCTACCTCTGTGTCTTTTTCATTTTCTGTGAAAGAGCTATAATGATATCACTAGAATTTAGATTTGCATGACTTAATTGGGTAATTTGCAAGAAGATGGGACTCAGTGTACTATGCAATAGGTTTCCATCTCCTCCAATTCATGTCTTCCAGCTCTTCAACAGTCAAAATCTATAAGAATCATGTTCTTCATGATATAAAGGGCAACATGAAAGGAAGCACAGTAGCCCAGAACTTTAAACATGTGTAACACTTTGTTTAGTTTAAATGCTAAATAATAGAAATGTTTAATATAATGTTAATATACACTTCATTTTTAATAACTTCCATTGGAATATCAAAAATAGAGATCATTCTTTAAAAGCTTACAACTTTGGTATTTAGCAGATTATCATATATTAAATTTATAAAGCATTTGTCTTTATTTTTGATTTTAGCAAGATCCTCTTCAAAAGTCATGTTAGCTTTGAGTCTCTTATGTTAAGATAAGGTCACTGAAGTAAATAGCAACAGAAAACAGAAAAGTATAGGAAATTAGGAATAATGAAAAAAGACAAGAAAATGTGGTATTAGATGGCCTATAAAGTATACAGTGGGAAGGTAATATGTAGCTATTTCTATTATATTTCCACTTTAAATTACTAACTTTTGTGGAGTATATCTGTTAAGATTCTTTTTACTCGTTTTCTCCTCTAATTTCCTAAGAGCTCAACATGAAGGTTTTTAAACAAAAGCATTAATTTCTTCCCCAACCAAGGAAGATGGAAGATGTGTTACTGCAGACACAGGGAAAAAGGTCTACTTGATATGCAGCAAAGAAAGAGGTTGGGTAACTTTTCATATATTTTAGATTATCTAAGGCATGGGTTCATGGACAACCGAAGGCTGCTCTGCTCCAGTGAAAATATATTCCTGGTATTAAATAAATATCCTTTGACTATAGGAAGAAGTATGAGTTACTTATAAGAAGATATTTCTAAAATGAATGCCCTATCAAAGCAGATTTTTTTTTTTTTACTTTTTCCTAGAATTATTTAAGAAAATGATAGCTAGCCATCTTTCTTATTTATTTATTCTAAGACTTGGTTGTATGAGGCAAAGTGGACAAATGTTTATAAAGAGAACTCTCTAGTTATGTAATTTACAGAGCCTGGGGATCATGGTGGATGGGAGGAGGACTAGATTGCAGCTATAGACAGAGCAGCATGTGGAGGCTTGCACTGAATTTTCAGCTCCAGTTTGACTGCAAGAACAAGCCAGCAACCCTTAGAGGACACACAGACCCTCTGAAGGAAATGGACTGCTCCTGTAGGACCTGGGAGACACCCCAAATACTGCGGGAGGCAGAAAGTCTGGGGCAAGTTTTCAAGCCATCTCACCCTGTGCCTAGAAACAGACTTGGGACTGCTGCAGGGGACACGGTGGGAGTGAGACTGGCACTCTGATTTGAGTGGGAGCTGGGTAAGGCCTGTGACTGCTGGCTTTAACCTGCATGACTCAGCAGAGGCAGCCATAATCCTCCTAGGTACACAACTCCAGTGACCTGGGAATCTCACCCCTATCCCCCACAGCAGCTGCAGTAAGACCTGCCCAAGTAGAATCTGAGCTCATATAGCCAGCCCCGCCCCCACCTGCTGGTCCTTCCCTACCCACCCTGGTAGTGGAAAACAAAGGGCATATACTCTTGGGAGTTCTAAGGCCCCACCCACCGCCAGTTCCTCTCCACACTACTACAGCTCATGCTTTCTAGAAACCACCATCTCCTGGCAGGAGGCCAACCAGCACAAAAACAGAGCATTAGACCACCAAAGTTAAGGAGCCTCATGGAGTCCATTGTACCCTCCACCACCCCCACTGGAACAGGTGCTGGCATCCATGGCTGAGAAACCCATAGATAGTTCACATCACAGGACTCTGTGGAGACAACCCCCAGTAGCAGCCCAAAGCTGGGTAGACTCATTGGCTGACTAGACCCAGAAGAGAGACAACAATCACTGCAGTTGGGCTCATAGGAAGCGACATCCACAGAAAAAGGGGGAGAATACTACATCAAGGGAACACCACATGGGACAAAAATCTGAAAAACAGCCTTCATCCTTAGACCATCCCTCTGATAGAGCCTACCCAAATGAGAAGGAACCAGAAAACCAAACCTGGCAATATAACAAAACAAGGCTCATCAACACCTTCTAAAAATCATACTAATTCACCAGCAATGGATTCAAACCAAGAAGAAATCTCTGATTTATCAGAAAAATAATTTAGGAGGTTAGTCGTTAAGCTAATCAGGGAGGGACCAGATAAAGGTAAAGCCCAATGTGAGGAAATCCAAAAAATAATACAAGAAGTAAAGGGAGAAATATTCAAATAAATAGATAGCTTAAAGAAAAAACAATAAAAAATTCAGGAAACTTTGGACATACTTTTAGAAATGTGAAATGTTCTGAAAAGTCTCAACAATAGAACTGAACAAACAGAAGAAAAAAATTCAGAGCTTGAAGACAAGGTCTTCAATTTAACCCAATCCAACAAAGACAAAGAAAAAAGAATAAGAAAATATGAACAAAGTCTCCAAGAAGTCTAAGATTATGTTAAATGATCAAACCTAAGAATATCGGTCTTCCTGAGGAAGACCATTCTAAAAGCTTGGAAAACATATTTGGGGGAATAATCAAGGAAAACTTCCCCTAGAAATGCAAATGCAAGAAGCACAAAGAACACCTGGGAAATTCATCACGAAAAGATCTTCTCCTAGACACACTGTCATCAGATTATCCAAAATTAAGATGAAGGAAAGAATTTTAAGAGCTGTGAGACAGAAGCACCAGGTAACTTATAAAGGAAAACCTATCAGATTAACAGCAGATTTTTTAAAAATCAGAAACCCTACAAGCTAGAAGGGGTTGGGGCCCTATCTTCAGCCTCCTCACACAAAACAATTATCAGCCAAGAATTTTGTATCCAGTGAAACTAAGCATCATATACAAAAGAAAGATACAGTCATTTGCAGATGAACAAATGTTGAGAGAATTCACCATTACCAAGCCACCACTACAAGAACTGCTAAAAGGAGCTCTAAATCTTGAAATAAATCCTGGAAACACATCAGAACAGAACCTCTTTAAAGCATGAATCACAGATGAACTATAAAACAAAACTACAAGCAAAAAGCAAAAAACAAACAAACAAAAACAGGTAATTTACAGAGCTTAAGATGCTCAAAATTTCTAGTCCCTTATTGAATCTCCATATGGGAAAGGAATATCAGCTGCTTTAAAATTTGCCACTCTGCAATATATCTTCATATTGATAGAATCTCATATTTCCACTTACATTTTAGAAAAAAATCTGAAAAGGAGAAAAAGAAAGACCGAAAGAGAAAGAATAAAGCATGAAAGAAAGATAGGGTACAATTATGTGCTTCTCTTATTCCTCTGCAGTTTCCAAAGTGATCTTTTCACCCTGCGAAGTTAAATTAAGAGCTGTGCCTCTCTTGCCTTCTTCAGTAAAACAAGTACCTAGAAAAAAAGTTCCTTTGGTCGTGAATATTATTTTTGTTAGAATGTTATGTTTTGTTAGAACCTCTTTTTTACAAAACAAAAATAAGATCTGACCCTTTTCTGGTCATCAAGAGAGGCACCCTGGGAAATATCCACCTTGCTAGATTTGATTCTTAGGTCCTTTGTTTACAGGGATTATTTCAGCCTGATGGAGCCCACCACTTGAGAAGACAAATATCTTTTCTTTTCAAACATGCAGTGGAACATAAGCTTTGTGATGGCTATTGGTTTTTCCTTCATAATAACAAAATTCTTTCTTAAAATGCTATTTTTGATTCAGTACAGTCACCCAAGATACGGTCCTGTCATGTTTTCTATTTGTCCCCAACAGTTTCATTATATTTTATAATTGCATTGGTACACCACAGTTACTGCTTAACCCAGTTCCATCTTCAGCGAGAAAGCAGAATTGTCAATTGCTTGCTTAACCTTATTCTTCCACATCTCTCCCATCCTTTCATCCACATTCAAAGGAGCCTAATGTAATTGTTTTTCAACTGAAGACATAGGAGCTTTCTAAAATATCCTGTTAAAATGTCCCTATTAAATTTAACCCCTTGGCCCACCTTACTCCAGTGTTTTATCTCATACCACTCCTCCTCCTTGTTCCCCATGTTCACAACAGCAATCGTGGTAGAAGTAGTTTCCACTTTTGTTTGATTCCATCCTTTTTTTTTAATCCCTTCTTCCCCAGCAGAAGTAACAACCACTAGCCTGAATTAAGCATTTATCATCTCCCTGTATTTCCTATTTTTTTCTTTTCCTTTTTTTTTTTTAATTGTACTTTAGGTTCTGGGGTATATGTGCAGATCATGCAGGATTCTTGCATAGGTACATACATGGCAATGTGGTTTGCTGCCTCCATCCCCCCATCATCTATATCTGGCATTTCTACCCATGTTATTCCTCCCCAACCTCCACACCCCCACCCCCACTGCCCCTCCCCTGGCCACCCCTAACAGACCGCAGCCTGTGATGCTCCCCTCCCTGTGTCCATGTGTTATTATTGTTCAACACCTGCCTGTGAGTGAGAACATGCAGTGTTTGATTTTCTGTTCTTGTGTCAGTTTGCTGAGAATGATGGTTTCTAGATTAATCCATGTCCCTACAAAGGACACAAACTCATCATTTTTTATGGCTGCATAGTATTCCATGGTGTATATGTGCCACATTTTCCTTGTCCAGTCTATCATTTAGGTTGGTTCCAGGTCTTTGCCACTGTAAACAGTGCCACAATGAACATATGAGTGCATATGTCTTTATAAGAGAACAATTTATAAGCCTTCTGATATATACCCAGTAATGGGATTGCTGAGTCAAATGGAATTTCTATTTCTAGGTCCTTGAGGAAATGCCACACTGTCTTCCACAATGGATGAACTAATTTACACTCCCACCAACAGTGTAAAAGTGTTCCTATTTCTCCACATCCTCTTCAGCATCTGTTCTCTCCAGATTTTTTAATGATTGCCATTCTAACTGGGATGAGATAGTATCTCAATGTGATTTTGATTTGCATTTCTCTAATGACCAGCGATGATGAGCATTTTTTCATATGTTTGTTGGACTCATATATGTCTTCTTTAGAAAAATGTCTGTTCATGTCTTTTGCCAAATTTTGAATGCATTTTTTTTTCTTGTAAATCTGTTTTAGTTCTTTGTAGATGCTGGATATTAGCCCTTTGTCAGATGGGTAGACTGCAAAAATTTTTTCCCATTCTGTTTGTTGCCAGTTCACTCTAATATTTGTTTCTTTTACTGTACAGAAGCTCTGGAGCTTAATTAGATCCCATTTTTCTATTTTGGCTTTTGTTGCCAATGTTTTTTGGTGTTTTCGTCATGAAGTCCTTGCCTGTGCCTATGTCCTGAATGGTTTTGCCTAGGTTTTCTTCTAGGGTTTTATGGTGTTA